>CAIGRS010241087.1:0-14704 GCA_903798395.1 Fraxinus floribunda
TGTCATCCAGTACAAACAAGGTAAGGAAAATGTGGTGGCAGATGCGTTGTTACTAAGTACGAAGTTACTTGGTTTTGAGGACAAGTATCTGAATGATTTAGATTTTTCCAACATATATGAATCACGTAATAAGGGTGCGATAGACAAATTTTTTAAGCGTGAGGGTTATTTGTTTCGAGAAAATAAACTATGTGTTCCTAATTGTTCCATACATGAATTGTTGGTTAGAGAAGCACACAGTGGGAGACTAATGGGTCACTTTGGGGTTGCAAAGACTTTAGAGATGTTAAGGGAACATTTTTATTGGCCTAAAATGAGGATTGATGTAGAACGAACTTGTGATCTATGCATAACTTGTAAACAGGTTAAGTCTAAGGTTCTACCACACGGATTGTATATTCCTTTACCCGTTCCTAGTGAACCTTGGGTTGCTATCTCCATAGATTTTGTTTTAGGTTTACTTAGGACTAAAAAGGGTTGGGATTCCATATTTGTAGTGGTCGATAGGTTTTCTAAGATGGCGCATTTCATTCCATGTCATAAAAACAACGATGTCACTAACATAACTAATTTGTTGTTCTTTGAGGAGATAATGTGTTTACACGAGGTCCCTAAGAGTATAGTGTTGAATAGAGAAGTTAAGTTTCTTAGTCATTTTTTGCGGGTTTTGTGTGATAGGTTAGGCATAAAATTGTTGTTTTCTACTACTGTCATCCACAAACCGATGGACAAACCGAAGTCGTTAATCGGACTATGATTCAATTTGCGCAACGTGGTTAATAAAAACCTCAAAAGTTGAGAAGAATGCTTACCTTTCGTTAAGTTTGCATACAGTAGGGCTATACATTGTACTACTTCATGTTCACTATTTGAAATTGTTTATGGTTTTAATCCACTAACACCATTGGATTTAACTTATTTACCTGTGAATGAACGTGGAAGTTTAGATGAAAAAAGAAGGCCGAGATGATAATCACTCCATGAGAAATTTAGATTGAAAATTGAAAACAAAAACAAGCATTATGTATCACGAGCTAACAAGGGCTGGAAGAGAGTTTCATTTGAACCCAATGATTAGGTTTGGGTACATTTGAGAAATGAACACTTTTCAGAGCAAAGAAAATCGAAGTTGCAGCCACTGGGAGATAAACAATTTTAAGTTCTCGAGAAAATCAATGACAATGTATATAAGCTGGATCTTCCTAGTGAGTATAATATTTCGGCTACTTTTAATGTATTTGATCTCTCTCTCTCTCTCTCTCTCTCTCTCTCTCTCTCACACACACACACACACACACATACAGGTGCAGATTCGAGGACGAATTCTTTTGAAGAGAGAGGATGATGTGAGAACGGAGCCGAGTGCGCAAGGTCAAGCTGAGGAAAGACCCGGGTCCGATGACACGTTCGAGGGCAAAGCGGCTGAAAGAGGGGATGAAATTGCTTGCTCATGCTACGGTAGATGAAGTGTCGAAGTTAACAAGTCAAGGAACTAGTTTCATGTTGGATTTGGAAGAAGAAACCGAATGGATCAACTCCGTTCAAGCAACGATAGAGCAACCTAGATGAAAACATGCACAACATCAGGTGTCGGATTTCCGTACATGAGTACATTTTGAAAACGACACGAAATTCTGCAGAAGGAAAAAGAGGATTCTAAATTAATAAAATGCGACCGCACAGTAGAAAAACCATGCTGCCACATGGGCCAAAAATGGGGCTATATTTTTCCTTTTTCTTGGATTTCCTAATTGTAATAGAATTATACTCTTACCTTAATTTTGTAATCTTAGGAATATTATGCACGGTTTTAGCTTAATTTTAGGGCTAGTATAAATTGGATTTTTCATTCTTCATTACGAACACAATACATTATTATAGAGAATTATTTTGCGAGACGAATTTGCTTTCAATCCTTTGTTCTTTGTTGGACAATTTGCAAACTTATCAAGAATCGTTCTTGTGGCATTCAAATCAACCGGATATTCAATCAAAAGGGTCAACATTCGTTTATGGTTTGTTATTTTGATTCGTTATTTTCGAATCAAATCCAAAATTTTGGTTCTTTAACCTTCTTGGGTTCGATTTCAATTCCGTTGTGGGTTTCATAGTTCTTCGTTACATACCTTCACATCACAACCCAAATTCCACGTAACGTAGCCTCCCAAGGACCAACCCTTGTACAATGTAAGCAAACAGTTCTTCAAAATGCTTTCGTTAAGATGAAAGATCGGGTAAAAATGTAAACGCTAGCCTAGAAGTAAACAATTGATACATAGAAACAGTCGAACAAATATCTTACGAATAATCAAATTAGTGGTTGAAAATATGAAAGTACTTACAATTTACAATAAATGCGATTTGTGGTCGACAATCGACGACTTTGATGGGTGGGTGAAAATATTTAGGGTTTAAAGATTTGGGAATTTTTTCAATTTGATTTTCAAAAGTTTTATGCACCTGTGGTCGAGTATTGAAGAGGAAAAGGAATCAAATCAAGTGGGATGGACTATGGAGTAAAACAAGTTAGTTTTAAAAATTGGGCCTAAAGTCAAACAAATAATCGGGAAAGTTAAAACAAAAAAAAAAAAAAAAAATAGTTTAAGAATTTATTGGGCTGGCCAATGAATGATATGGATTCTTAGTGGGCTATAAAACCAAAATCAATTTTCATCTAATTGTACCATTTTTAGTGGATCTAGACTTAGGCAACGGTGGGGTGTAACCAAGTGTAGCCCATTGCTAGATCAGCCCCATGAGAAGGATCAAAAGTTAACTTAAACCTTTAAAAATCAACCAACTATTGCGTCAAGTCCTTTGTTAGGCTATGTTAGAGGCCTATGGACGGTTGCGATTTGGGCCTCTAGCACTAATAGGACAGGTGCAATTTGCCCAGTGGAAGCATTATGGTGCAATCACTAATGTCACACAATTGTTTGAAAAAGAAAGGTATGTGATGATAATGTATGTTATGAAATTGTAAGACTACGCACTACATCAAATGAATATCGAACGAGGTGCATATATTACATATAACTTAATATTGGACATAAAAAAATGCGGAATGTACCTTAGTAGATGCAAACAAGATTCTTCACTGAATATAAAGAAAGAGCAACAGTAAGCACTAATGAACGATTATTTTGTAATATAAAAAGCTGTAGTCTTGTATATAGTACTAACTTCTAGAATGATGGGTGAAATGCTAAATCTTAGTCATGAAGCTAGAAGATATCCACAATGATTAGGCAATAGCATCAATTAGTAGTAAACAAAATATCAGTTTTATACTGATTAGTATTTTTTTAATTAGATTTTTAATGAAGTTATGGTTCACAACCTTGTAGAAAAACATAACGTATAGTTCTTCAGCAGCGGAGAGCTATGACATCCCCTACGAATAGACAAATAAGTGGTGATTGTTGACTTCTCATTGCTTACGTTTAGGACTCCCCTAAATTAACCCAATTTATTTTCCATTTAGCTAAATTATACTTCTCAAAAGACTCCACATTTTTGTATATATTACAAAGTTGTTATGAGATTCTCCTTTGATCTTAAAAGCTATCTAAACCATCTTTTTCCATCATCAAGTTTTTATATTAAGTGTGCTAATATTGAAAAATTAAATACCTAGGAATATAAATGATATTACTAATTATGAAATAGTTAACATATATTACAATATTAAGTCTGTTGAATTTCAAAAGTTAGCACGCGTGAATATAACAAAGGAACAAATCATGAAACTATTGTGCCACATATCACGTAAATGCATGTGACGAACATTACACAACAAAAAACATTTGACATAAAAACTCGACTACATGTAGCAGTAATGTATAACTATGTTATGCCTATATTGAAAATGGAATATATTACACTCAATACAATCAATCAACACGAGATGCGTTCAACACAGTATGTATTGATTTTTGGGCTCTACATGAGTTCGACACAAAACCAGTCCTAATTTTTTTTGATGAAATCCGATTATTGCATAAAATAGTTAGTAATGTTGATGAACACTACTAAAGTTGGATTTGTGTGTGATTTTGAGAGTCATTGTTCTCGTTAAGCACAACGATTGAATAACAACAGTATTGTTAAGTCCAAATTATAATTGGAAATTTCTAAATTTGTATTTGACAATTTTTTTAAGTCAAAATCAAGTCCTAGTTGAATCACATTAGGAGTTTATTCGAGTTGTAATCAAATTCAAAATATGAGTTGTTGAGACCTAATTAAAGTAAAAAAAGCTGGGGTTGGTAGTGTAGTTCTTGAAGGAGTCCAAGATGTCCAAGAAGATTACATAAGACCAAGGGAATGCAATTAGAAGTCGAAAGAGTGTCGAAGAGCCGTACAAGTTATGCTCTGAATTTTCAAAGAGCCGTATAAGTTATCCAATCAGATGTACAAGTTATGTGCTTTGGACAAGGCTATTTCTAGTAGAATTGTAGAGAGCTTTCCAGCACATTTTGAATTACCTCAATCGAACATCGGAAAAGAAAATTATGATAAAAATACTGACAACTGCTCAATGCAGCTCGCCTGTCGTTGGCATGGCACTCGAGCGACACGTCGACGTTCAGAAATATATTTTGCTTCAAACACTTGGTTTTTCCATCCTTTTTCATCCCAAACACTTTCCCTATATATATCATATCATATGAACATTCAAAAGTGTGTTGAATTATATTTTTTCCATAAAAATCATTCATTTGAAAATTCAAAACATTCATTGTTTTCAAGATTCAACCACCACATAAATTAATCCATAAATTCTTTCAAAACATATTTTCTTGATCAAGCCTATTGTTTCATATAAACCACAAATTAAAATACACAAGATCTTTTGTTCAAACACCAAACCACCTAATCCACCAGAGATAAATCGATACTAAGGATCGGGAGTTATTGCAGAAGCACAAATCCAGGGCTAAAGTGAAGTACCAGGAGTCGGGATCTAGCGTCAGGAGCATGTAGTTTAGGATGGCTAAGGTTACCAAGAGTCAGGATTTGTTTTGAAGGAGGACACCTCCAGCAGGATCAAGGGAGACTGCAGGAATTCATGTCAGAAATTCTACGAGATAGACATGTCTGGACAATATTGTAAGTTTACTTTGATTTATAGTAGATTATTGACTGACAAAGTATTCAGAGTTTTTACCTAGTTGGAGTTTCGCCGTGATCATCTTTGACGTTCTTTACTATTTTAATTATTGATTGTGATATTCAAATTTAGGATAAATTGAATTGTTTGATCTAACCATCTAGAAATAATTAAAAAGTGATTTGTTGCTTTTGATTGTATAATTTCGTAAGTTAGGTCTAAATACTCGATAATTTAAAACTTTCAAGTGGTAAAAAAACTTAATAGCAATCTTTGACCCAAAATTTTGTCTAAATGAGTCAAACAGTTTTCTAATTCGGGATCTATGTGTGATATGGAAATTCTGGAGGTTTATGAACAATTATTTGAGAATAGTCTTAAGATTAAGAAGGTGAATGAAGTCGTGCTTAAAAAGATTAATGTACTTGAATTAGAAAATGAGAGCCTTATAGCCAAATTTGAGGAGTAACTAGATGTTTGAATGAATTAAGGGTTGAGAAAGAGTTTTTAAATATTAAGGTAAGATCTCTTACGGGTGATGTTGAAAAATCAAATGCCCAACTTCAAATTTTTTCTAGCGAATCTAAGAAAATTGATAATATGATTGGTCTGAACAAACCATTGAAAATAGAAGAATTTTGACGATAATGAAACAAATCTCATACTATTCATCTTTTAACAATAAATTTGTACCTGCCTCAAAGCCTAAGGTTCAAAACTTGAAACCTAGAACTACTCCTAGGTTCATCCCCACGTGTCACCATTGTGGTAAGGCATGACACGTAAACCTAAGTGTCGCAAGCTCTTGAATAGGAACATGACCAAGAATGTAGATGTCCGAGGACTGAAATCATCGATACAACATAAGTTTCCTCCACCTAAAATTTAAAATTTGAAAGCTAAGATTGTTTTTACATTCATTCCCACATGTGATAATTGTGGTGTTTTGGGTCACATTAAACCCAAGTGTCGTAGGTCTTTAGTTTAGAACAACAATTAAGATCTAACTACTCATGTTAGCTTCTCGACTGACCAAGTGAGTCGCTTGACTAAATTGATGACTCAATTCACTAAGATTACGTCTTCTTCTAAGAAGATTTGGGTCAAGAAGAGTGAACTCACAAGTTTAAGTGATGTTGATAATTGCGATATTCCTCATGTTGCTCTCTTCATGGTAAGAGCATTTGTGTGCCTCCTTGATTAGGCATTTAGGTGCATGCATCTGCACTATTCATAATTTTATATATTCACGTATGCACATATGCCCCTTGTAAATTAGAGTTCCAATTTTTTTATCATTTATTAAAAAGAAAAAGGCTTTTTTTATTGGACATGTTATTTTGTAATCAAGTACAAGTAAAGTTTATATATTGTAATTTAAATTTCCATTAATTTATAAGTTATTACATACACTACACAAATTAGACTCTTGTGAGTGGGTTTTGACAGCGTGTTTGAGATTTGGGATGGCGGTCATTTGTGTGGTGATTTAACTTTAAATATGGAATGATCTTTAAACTAATTGACCTAAACTCTTGTATATAAAATGTTGAGAGACGATTTTATACTTTTCTTCGTAGTCTATATGATTTGAGTGATTAAACATGTAGGGTATCTTAATAGTGCTCTACAAGTCATCTCATTTTGGAGTTATCTGTCTAAAGCTTGTTTACAAAGGTTATGTAGAAAGCTTAATGAAGAAGAGTAAGTACATAAGATTTGAAAACTAAAAAAAAGATACATATATATACATTACTAACAGATAGGGGAAGAAAGGAAGAATTTATACAATTAATTATGAACTCTTTAATTTATAAATGTCCTAATAATACTGGGTTTGACTTCATAATTTGAAGAATATATTCATTTACCGGTGATTCTTTGCACGTCATTTCTCATTAATTTAAGATTTTAAGACTTGCTTACATGATTTTAATGATACTTTTCACAGATGAATGACTTATACAATTTACTCAATCTAAGTTTAAAATAAGTCACGTGGAAAAAGTTTACTTGTTTATGAATTATGCATGTATAAGTAACCAAATAACTGTTCATGATGATAAAGTTAAAAATCTATGAAAAATTCGAAAAAAAAAAATTGGCCTCTAAAGTAGAAAGTTTTTATTCTCTTGTGACATATTTTTGCATCATTATATATGTGCTTAATTTTTTTACTCATTCCTATCTTTGTTTGACATGATTATTACTTGTCTTTCATTTGCTATTCGTGACAAAAAGGGAGAGAGATGTGTATTTATTTTAGGGAGTTGATTATATCAGATAGTGGGAGAATTTTGAGATTTTTGATTGATAGATGACTTAGGGGGAGTCATTTGATATATTCATTAGAATTTTGTTATTGATATAGTTTTGTGTATTGCATGTTTTGGTGTTACACGTGTTTTAGTTAACTTAGTTATATGATTTTAATTTTGATAGTTTTCTCTTTCTTTTCATGTGGTATTGTTGTTTTCATGTGTTTAAGGAAACATGTTGACAAAGTATTGAAAAAAAATTTAGGAATTTTATTTTTGGGTAGTTTTGAACTTTTTTGACTTCGAAATAAACGATTTTGTCATGGAATGCCAAAGGTGGAATTTTGTCAAGTCCAAATTATAATTGACAATTTCTAAGCTTGTAATTGACAATTCTCTTAGTCAAAATCAAGTTATAGTTGAATTATATTAGGAGTTTATCAAGTTGTAATTAAAGTCAAAAGATGAGTTATTGAGACCTAATTAAAGTTAAAAGAGTTGGTGTTGGTATATAGTGCTTGAAAGGGTCCAAAATGTCCAAGAAGATCACATATGATCAAGAGAATGCAATTAGAAGTCTAAAGAGTGTCAAATAGCCTTGTTAAAACATTCATTGATTTCAAGATTCAACATTACATATTACTTGATCCACAAATTCTTCCAAAATATATTTTCTTGATCAAGCCATATTATTTCATATAAACCACATATCAAAACATACAAGATCTTTTGATCAAACACCAAACCACTTAGTTCACCGTAGATAAAATGATACCAGGGATATGGAGTTGTTGTAGAATCACAAATTTAGGAGGCTAAGGTGAGGTGATAAGTGTGTTTTTGCACACTTATTTTATACCTAAATATGCTTATTATTGATGAAAATAGTGGATGTCAACTCACAATTTGATAGTTTTGGCTTTTGTAGGTCATAAACCTAAATGAAAAGACAATAAGGCAAAAAAGAGAGAAAATGGATCAAAAGTGTACAAATACGTGAAGCTAGGGATCAAAGCGCACAAGTTAGAAAGTTGGAAGACCTTGGGTTGCAAATTTTGGAGGGCAAAATTGATATAAAGATCAAAATTTGGGACCAATTGTACATGATCAAAGTTGAGGGACCTGACGTGTAATTATATAGAGGACTAAGTTGGATAAAGGAAGAAAGCACCGCTCACGCACATGCTTAATATGGTGCTCGTGTGGGAATGGTGTTTTAATATACCGAGACCAAAATGGTCTCATGGCGCATGCGTCCCAAGAATGCGGGCACGCGTGCCACCTTCTGACTGGGCGATTTTGCCCGTTTCACGTAAATTTTAGTACTTCTTCTGCAATTTCATCCGAGACGAGTTTTGGCCATTTAAATACCATTGTTTGTTCAATTTTAGGGGAAGACTCATATGAGAACACTTCAAGGGGAGAAAAGGCAAGAAGAATAAGAGAATATCTAGCAAAATTTGGGAGTTTAGAAGGGATATTCAAAATTTCAATCCCTCATATCTTCAAGAATATATTCATGGGACGGTTTTCTTCCATTATCTTGAATTTTTCTATTATCTCCTTCATTTTGTAATGAGATCTCTCTTATTTCCTTTTTGTCCCTCTATTTTACAATAGGCTAAGTGTTTGAGGTTGGGATTTATGGTGTAACTCGACATAAGTTTCATTAATGTAAATATTCATCATTTAATGCTTTAATTACTATGGTTATTGTGCTTAAATTTTCATCATGTATGTGGCCAATTGATGATTGAGTTAGGTGGTTTGTGCAATCATTGAGAGATTGTTGTGCATTCTTGATCAAAATCATTAATGACCTAGATTGTTTTTGGAGATAGATATACTCCAAACCCTAGGTGACCCATTGATAATTTTCATTACGATTTAATGTAATTGCTTGGGTTTTTATCAACATAGAGATATAGTGGGTAAAATCAATCAATTAGGGTTAAATTCCCTCGAATGAGGTAATTAACTAAACTTGAAGAATCAAGTCTAACATTTTAACTTGGTAATTTGCATTTTCGGTTTATTGCGATATTAAAGAAATGACGATTAAGTGACATCGTAAATCCCAATTCATTTATAACTCAAATTTTCTTCTCGTTCATAATTGTTATTTTAATTGATCTTCCAATTCTTTTTCTTTTTCGTCTCACATATAAAATCAAATTGTATGTTTTCAATTGTTAAAATTGAGTCAACAATTGTGTAATTAAAAAAAAAAAAAGTACTCCTCGAGGGATCGATATTCGGACTCACAAGTCCACTTTATTACTTGAACGCACCCGTGCACTTGCGGTATATAATTTTAGTGAACAACCACGTTTACGATCTTTATCTGTTGCTTTTGAATAAAGAATTGTTATTGAGAGCTATACTTGTGTTGGATTCTTCCATTGATTCATAAATATTGAATAAGTTGCTTCGGTTTTCATCTTGTGGGCTTCACGTTTGAACTTTTTTTTATTCATCTTTTGTAATTAATTGATGATTGTGGATTTTTAGTCAAGAATGCTTATTGGGTTTTACCGTTCTTGATTAATCTCCAACTTCGATTGACGTTCTTCATTTTGGGTCTTTCAGTTAGTAAGCAAAAAGAAAGAACATTTATGTCGTCATGAATCGGAAAGTGAATATTTTTTCTTATAGATCCGTTCTTTTTTATTCTTCAATCCACATTATTGTTAGTTTTTTTGCATAAGATAAATATGGTTTGATTTAGATTACACTTTACTAGGAAGGATTTAATTAGATTTTATGGATGTTTCATTTGGTTGTTGTTTTCTTATGTTGGATCTGAGATTTCTTTTGGTCTTAGCAATATGACATTATGAATTAAAAATTGATTATTATTATTTTTAATTTCTCTTGGGAATTTTCAGTTTACGAGTTTAAAGATACCATAGGAACTTTTACGTAACTTTGAATGTTTGATAGACATATGTTTGATGTTATAACCAACTTACTAATGTTCCTTGTATCTCTCTCACAGTTGAGGGTGGTGAACAACCATCTCATATGGAGCCTCTACCTAATGGTTCAAGAAAGAACTGAAGTCGTAGATTCTGATTTTAAGCTCGGGACTGGTTCCACATACAATGTTAGTTCTTTGTTCAATTTTCTTCCATATTGTTATTCTAGATGATGCATGGTCATCTAACATTTATTGGATTGTCAAGCATCGAAATCTGCTCATAGGATATAAAATAGATTATCTATCACAATGCACATACGAACAGATAAGGGGAGGAAAATGGAGTTCGAGGTGGGGATTTGTCAAATTCATAAAATGACATTGGGCTCAAAATAAACAGCGTCTAAGCTCTAGATTAGTTGGGTGTAGATCGTCATCAAAAAATATATACGAACCACATTTACCATTCTAATCTAAATTGAACATCTACTAAATACCATCTTTTTTGCATATTCGGTTAATATGCATTAAATATATATCGATTGAAATTATTTATTATAGATTCGCATTATGTCCCCCCAATTTATTTTCTCTATATCTTAGTATTAATTTAATAAATCTATTGGAAGAAATCTCTAAAAATATTCATTTTTTATTCCAAAAATTTTTAATGAATTTAATTTACTATTTAATTACGTAAAATGTTAAACAGTTTACGCATGTAACTAGATAACTAAATAATTGACAATATAATTCATGATAATATTGTTCAAATAATTAAATAAATCAAATATGTATTGAAAAATGACGTGTCAAATGTACATTCATCATAACTAAATAATTGATAAAATAACTAATAATAATATTATTCAAATTGCTCAGATGATTAATAAATTAAATACATATTGAAAAACGAAATGTAGTGTATTATTGAAATAATTAAATGTATATTGAAAAATGAAAAGTAAAGTATTATTGAATTATAATAAAGATAGAATCATTCAAAAAATAATTTTCCACTTGATGTGAAATTTAATATATTATAATTATAATATTTTTGAATTATTAAATAAATCAATCACATATTAAAAAAACGAAAAGGAAATGAATCTATCAAACATAGTTAAATAAATAAAATATATATTGAAAAACGAAAAGTAAATAAATGAATATGTCAAATGTACATTCATCATAATTAAATAGACAAAATAATTAATGATACTATTGTTCAAATGATTAATAAATTAAATACGTATTGAAAAATTAAAAGTATAGTATTATTGAAATAATTAAATACATATTAAAAAACGAAAAGTAAGGTATTATTGAAATAATTGAATTATAATAAGGATGGAATCATCCAAAAAATAATTCTCATATTCTACACGGTAAATTGCATATACAGTATGTTAGTTGCGTATACGGTATGCTGCATATCCAGTACGGTATGTTAGTTGTATATCCGATATATGTTGTAAATCCGATATTTGTTAAACTTACCGTATATGCAACTTACTGGATATGCAACTAACATACCTTACCGGATATGCAACATACCGTATATGTAACTTACCGAATATAAAACTAACATACAGTATATGCAACTAACATACCGTATAAAACTTGAGTACTGGATGACTAAAAATTTGGAAAATGAACAGTAATATCTTATTGGTTACTATTGCATCTACAGTAATTTCAAAGTGTCTTTTTTATATAGTAGTGATATGTGTAATTTCAATTTCTCTAAAGCTACATAAATTGTAGGATTTGTTTGCCAAGGATATTATACTAAGTTGATGTTTGGTAGGGATTAAATTAAGATTTTTAGTAGATTGTGATATAAGTTTTTAAAATATATTGTTGAAAAGTTGTTGGACACATGAAAGATGTGATTAATATTGATTGTTTGTCTTTGACTCAGATTAAAATATGATTTTAAGCCGAAACAAACAGGGCATAAATTTAAGGAAGAGAGCAACTTAAGATTTCCTTAAGATTTATGATAATTATAGTTTCAAAATTTTTTAGAAACATCCCATGATGTGTACTTATGGTCTTCACTAGAATGTAAATATGTATTTTTCATTTTATCCCTCTATATTATTTAGGAATTTTTATTTTATTGTATTTAAATTACATTTTATTCTTTCAACAATAACTAATTCTTATGAAAAAT
Organism: Fraxinus floribunda; assembly: GCA_903798395.1. Taxonomy (NCBI): domain Eukaryota; kingdom Viridiplantae; phylum Streptophyta; class Magnoliopsida; order Lamiales; family Oleaceae; genus Fraxinus; species Fraxinus floribunda. The sequence goes on from CAIGRS010241087.1 coordinate 12,471, forward strand.
CAGACGTGTGATTTGGATGAGAGAGCTGCTATACTGCCATGGCCACATGGGCCCTCGCAAAGTAGAAAAACCCTTCGGATAAGAGATTTTGTCATTTTACCATAAGAAATTTAAAAGATGTAATGACATAATTCGAGGCGATGACAAATGATTTGATGGAAAAGTTGACTATGTTTAAAACAATACAATGATGAAATATCATGTGGTATTATATCAAATAGTTTGGCACCGTAGCATTCTTGGATGAGATCACTTTAGTTAAAAAGTACCATTATAAACATTGTTATAAAATTTATTATCGTAAAAATAAATTTCCAAAAGTTGGCAATTTTCTTTATAGTTTATAATTCTATTTAGTTCATTCTTATAGTAAATATATTAAATTAATTTTAGCCTCTGTTTGACAAATGTTATTTCAAAGTCTTTAATTCACATACTTATTTTTAACCACACGTTTACACAATAAAATGTTTTACTCATAAATTCAAAACATTTCTTTACTTTTTTTAACCACACATTCTCTAAAAAATTACTATTCAAAACTCCATTTTTTTCAAAATAATGACCATCAAATAGGGACTTAATTTGTCCATTTTTAATGAGAAACCAAAGTTCACAAAAATGCGTTATGATTTGTACAAAAAATAGACATTTTCAATTGAAACAATTTATTTTTGTCATAAATTAAAATGAAGAAAAATAATATAATTATATATAGAGAATAAGAAGAGAAGTGCAAAATGAGAAATTCATGCTAGGAAGGGATATTTCTGGAATTTTTTTAAAGAGGAGGGGTTTTGAGGTCTTTATAATTTACTCTACAACTACCTAAAATTTGATTATTGTGCTTGTTTTGTAAAAAAAATATTTGTCAAAAAGTTGGTCAAACTTTATTTTTAACTACACATTTTATTGGACTCGCAATTTTTATCGAGGAAAACTAGCTGAAACCCTATATATAAACTATACAATTCAAAAGTAAGGTGGTATAATTTTAATTTCACAAATCAGGTAATAATTAAAATTAATTAATACAATATTTCTTCTCTCCTAATATGGCCACCTACTCTCTCTCTCTCTCTCTCCCCTATTTCCTCTCTCTATCTAAAAATCCGCTCGTCGCCACTACAACCACGATATCGCGACGATGACACCTCTGTTGCAACAGAGGTGTCATCGCACCGTGCTCCGCTGCAGCACAATTAACAAAAAAATTTGTCATACTAAAGTCATTTTTTACAAAACCCAAATCTCAAGTAAGGGTCTACAATTTTAGAAATTGTACTAGAGGCTCACACTTCTAAGTCATCATCAAACTCTAATTTCTCTTAGTTTTCCTCTGTGAAAGTTAAGGGTGGCCAAGGCGGTGCACTATCTCAAGCGTATCGACGAGCGACGTTGCCTTCCTCTAGTAGAACCTAACACACACAACGAAGTACACGTCTGCAACGATGCTGCTTTTGAAGCGCCATTGAAGAGTCAGCGTGGCTATCGTCAATGAAGGTGGTTGTTGGCAAGATGGATAAGTAGTGATGAGAGTCGGCAATTAACTATCGATACTATTTCAAAACATTTCTTTACTTTTTTAACCACGCATTCTCTAAAAAATTACTATTAAAAACTCCATTTTTTCAAAATAATGACCATCAAATAGGGACTTAATTTGTCCATTTTTAATGAGAACCCAAAGTTCACAAAAATACGTTATGATCTGTACAAAAAATAGACATTTTCAATTGAAACAATTTATTTTTGTCATAAATTAAAATGAAGAAAAAATATTAATTATATATAGAGAATAAGAAGAGAAGTGCAAAATGAGAAATTCATGCTAGGAGGGGAGATTTCTGGAATTTTTTTTAAAGAGGGGTTTTGAGGTCTTTATAATTTACTCTACAACTACCTAAAATTTGATTGTTGTGCTTGTTTTGTAAAAAAAAATATTTGTCAAAAAGTTGGTCAAACTTTATTTTTAACTACATTTTATTGGACTTGCGATTTTTATCGAGGAAAACTAGCTGAAACCCTATATATAAACTATACAATTCAAAAGTAAGGTGGTATAATTTTAATTTCACAAATCAGGTAATAACTAAAATTAATTAATACAATATTTCTTCTCTCCTAATATGGCCACCTACTCTCTCTCCCCTATTTCCTCTCTCTATCTAAAAATCCGTTCGTCGCCACTACAACCACGATATCGCGACGATGACACCTCTGTTGCAACAGAG
>CAIGRS010241126.1:0-11352 GCA_903798395.1 Fraxinus floribunda
CTTTACATATGTAACACGCTAACATTACCTTCAAAAGAACACAGCCCGTGCATTGCAACGGCCAAAAACTAGTATTTATGAAAATTATGCTCATGTATTGAACATTTAATGAAAAAGAATTTTATGGTGAAGTTGAAGTATGAATTTATCGCTTAAATGAAAAGGATTGTGTTATTCATCCGTCCCTGCATTATATCCGTCCGTTGGGTGTTTTTAAATAATTTATGTTCTCCAAAGAGAGTTTCGGAGAAAAAATACTACTGATAGTCTGATACATTTTCTTCCGTTTGTCTTGTAAAAAGACTGGTACATTACATATTTATTATTTGATTAAAACAGTCGACATCAACACTACCATATCATCCAATACATCCATTCAACAATTTTCTTGTGCACAAACCGCGTAAATTAACCTTGAACGAATATTATAACTGCAAAAAGAAAATATTGAAATCTCTATCTGATTGGATAATTTTGTCTGCAAGTTACTTGGACAATACTGGTAAAGACGCAGGGAAAGTTTCTATTTGATTGCAATTATCTAAAGATTTGATCAGCTAGTTTGACAACAACAAGAAGCAGAGTTTTAAATTCAGTTCATTTCATTTTGATGGAAAGATGATATGCATAGACTTCAATGGAGAAATGGGTTCTGCTGTTTTTGGCTCTGTTCAATCTCAAAGCCTTTGCTCAAGGTAGTTGTAATTTCTCATCTCGTTCGATTTGTTTGTTCTTATTAACACTTTGTGTTAAAATATCGACCTTGTTAAGATGAGTAACCAAATTCCTTATATGTTAGTTTATGTTTCTATCTTTATTTAATATGGGATTTTATCCCTAGCCCCACAAGACGGTGGCTTGTTTGAGAACCAATCTTGAAATCCGATTGCTCATGTGACCTAAGATATCAATAATTTAGAAGTTCTCCATGTAAATCATTTAATTCTTGTTATTGTTATTATTTTCTGTTGTTGTTGTTGATATTTCTTGGAGGAGGATCTAAAGCAGAAATGTTTTTCTTGTTTTCATGAAAGCTATAATTTTGTATTTAAATTCTCTAGATACCTGGCTGGGGATTGACTGTGGATCAGAAACTAGCACCACAAATATAGGAGGAGTGTGGCAAACAGATGAAGCATTCATTAAAACAGGCACTAACCAATTTGTTTCGAGTGATAACTTCCAAACATTGGGTCTGCTAAACACCCTCCGAGCCTTCACAACGCAGAACAAAAATTGCTACACGCTTCCTGCACTCGCCACCACCAGATATTTTATCAGAGCCATCTTTCTATATGGCAATTATGATCGCCTATCAAAGCCACCAACTTTCGATCTTGAGATCGATGGAAATAAATGGATGACTGTTGTCAGCTCCTCCACGGAAATCTTCCACTATGAGATCATTTATACTAGCATGGGAGATACTATTAGCGTATGCTTAGCGCGAACAATGGTGAACCAATTTCCGTTTATTTCCTCATTAGAAGCATGGCCAATTCTTGATAATAATGCGTACATCCATATGAATCGAGATCTAGCCTGGCTCAATAGCTACCGGTATAATTATGGTGCCAACGACTGGATACTCGGGTGAGAATAAATTCCAAATTCATAAAAATGTCTTGTATACACGATGTGTATGTAAATCTAAGAACTTGGATTGTCTGCTCTTTTTCCATTAGGTACCCTGATAAGTACAACAGATTGTGGGAGCCAATGGCTCAATTTGGCCTGGTGAATACAAGTGCTGATCCTGGAACAATTTTAACTTCTACACCTTACGAGTATCCACCAGATTCAGCTGTTTTAGATGCTATGGAGGCTCAAAATGCTACGGACTCGATTACTCTATCTTTTGGACCTATTAAAACAAACAGCCTAATCAACATTGAAGCGTATTTCACTGCAATGTCATTTTATGAGGTGGAAGAGACGAGAGAGTTCGGGTTTTATGTGGGGAATAAGCAACTAGCAACTGTGACCACTGAGTACGGGACATGCGCAGAAATATGGGCACTTGTAAATCCTTCTGGCAGCTCTTTAACCATTGAATTGCGGCCGACAAAAACTTCCAAATTGCCTCCAATTATCAGTGCCATCGAAGTGTACACAGCCAGTGATCCACTTGTTACAATCAGAACATTGCAGGATGACCGTAAGGACTAAGTGCTTATTTGGTACACGGTATTAAATATAACTGCACAATATAATGAACAAATTTTTTCTTTTTTTTCTTTATTAGTATTATCGAGCCCTATTCAATAATGCTTACAATACATAGTTATAAAGCACCTTGCTTCTCATTTCCCCGGGGTGGCATCCATCACAGACAGACACGTAATATACTGACAAGTAATTATGTCTGATAATTTTCATATCTGTGGATGATTCGAGCAGTTGATGGTCTGACAGTGTTCATACATACATTCGAGCAATTGAAGGGGTGGAGTGGGGAACCATGTCTCCCCCCACACACGGCATGGCAATGGTTGGGCTGCACAGACAGTGATCCTCCCAGAGTAACATCAATGTTCGTCTACTATCTATACATCCATTTTATCGTGCAATCTTGATGGGAAATTCCATTGCAACTGATGACCTAAAGTTTTTCAAAACTTCTGCAGAAATCTGTCCGGATATAATCTGAGTGGCTTCCTCCCAGATTTTAGCCAAATGCAGGCCCTTGAAAATATGCAAGTCCTTAGTACACATAAAACTAAATAATTCTCAATTTTTTAAATCCCATATTACTCAAAAAATAAAAATAAAAATAAAAATCGTTATTATTGTTGCAGAGATCTGAGTAACAACAGTCTCCACGGGCAGATTCCAGAGTTCCTCGGAAATCTACCAAATCTAAAGACACTGTAAGTCCAACTTTTAGAATTGTGATATAATTTAGACATAAACAGAGAAAATATTCCCATGTATTTGAGTGTTGACATGTCCAATCCTTTGTTTTTGTCTGTCAAGCAACCTGGGATATAATGACTTCTCTGGACAAATTCCCTCTAGCATATCCAACAATAAAAGAATTACATTCAAGTAAGTAGACCCCTTTTACCATTTTCAGACAAGAAAAAATAGTATGTTTGTATCCTCAACATTTGACCCTGCAGTGCCGAAGGAAATACAAATTTAGATGCTTCTCACAAGAATAAAAATACTACAGCCTTGATCATTGGACTATCAGTGGGATTATCTCTCGTTGTCATTATGATACTCGTGGCTCTCTTATATTGGTTAATCCGAATAAAACGAGCACACCAAGGACAGAATCAAGCAACAGGTCCTGAATCTGGAGGACCTGAGAATCCTCCAAAAATGAATTCAGAGAGCACCTTAGTAGGGGCGAGCACAGAACAACACATTAGGCCACAACCACAACCTAGTGCCCCAATGGAGCCATCAATGGAAGAAGATTTCGAGCAAAACTCTGACGAAGACTATGTTCCCGTTAGTAATGCAAATCAAATTCATCAATCTATGGCTCCAGAAATGGATTTGGAAGAACTTGAGGAAATTATCAAACAAAGCGAGTATAACACGCATGATGATCCTGATCATGATAATGACAACGCGAACTCCAATGAACATAAAATCCCAGATAGAGTGCACAAAATGAGCAAGCTATGGCTCCAGATATGGATTTGGAAGAACTTGAGGAAATTGTTCAACAAGAAACTGGAGGGATTAATGAATTACACAACTCTGGAAAAACCTGAACTCTGCCTCTAGCATTAAAAAAGCCACAGTTGAAAAAGATACCTTCCATATATATGTAAAATTGAAGTATTTGATATGTAAAACTCACCAAATTGAAAATTTCGGCATAGCCAATATACATAATATGAATTTATATCTGTGCCAGAAATTTATTAATCACAATCAATTAAAAATGGATAAAACATTGTTCATTTTCTTCGTCAAAAGAAATTTGTTCGTTTGACTTTTGAGCAATAAAATTTTCACAAAAATCACAGTATCAGGGTCTAACCTGAATTTTGTTTTACTTGCTCTTCCATGTTCACCTTCGACTCATTCATTGGAGCTCCTTCATTTTGTTCTATAAAACGAAACTAGAAGTACAAATCAAACTTAGTTTTGTTTCTCACCCCTAAGTGTTACAAATCAAGTAGTTTGTGATAGATATGTGCCTCAGAGTTTGGTTCCATCTGTTAGAGCATGTCTGATTAAAAAGACTTCCATGCCGTTGATGAGAAGGGTCGAGTCTTCAGTAGGCCTGAGAGAAAATATGGTACTAGAAGAAACAGTGATTTTACTGGCATATAGCCCTGTAAAATTTTCATGAGGAGGTAACACTGCCTTGGAGTAAGGCTGGCCGTCCATGTAAATCTTTAATGAACGTTTTTCGCTTGCTTCCAACTGAGTAACTGAACTCGGAAAAGTACCAGTTTATGTAGAAAGGAACTTCAACCGAAGGAAATCGATGAATAGGATAATTTAAGAGGGACTAATTGCACTAACTGCATTTAGCAGCACTGCAGGTGGAGGGTTATCTGCTAGTCCTGATACACTAAAGAATGCATCACATTTTACTTCAGTTAATCCATTACCACCTCTTGAAGATGTCCATTTTCTATCTAAAAATCATCTTTTAACCTGGGATTTGCGGAAATTAATAACAAAAATCAATGCACAATTAAGGATATGATGCTCGAATAGTAAGTGGAAGCTTTGTTACAAAATTACTGAGACTAAGCTGGCTCGCAAAGTGAAAATTAAGAAAAATTACGATACATACTGTCACGGGAAAAAACCCTCAATTTAATTTGTAGTAAATCATCACTATTGTAACTCTGATATCGCTTGAAAATTTGTAAAACGGTATAATAAACAAGATTTTAGTTTCTTTCAGAATCTTCAAATTTCCAAACATGAATTAGAAGTAATTATTTAATAATTAGTGATCTAAAAGATTGAACTCTCGACCATCGCACTGTAGTTCCCATCAAACCGAAGATCAAACGTAGGAAAAGAAGATTTTTTTTTTTTTATCGTAATTTCCATAATAAAAGCTAGCACGTACAAGAACATGTCCACCGGTAACACTTCTAATCAAGTAACATTTTTTTATTGGATTCGTGAAAACTCTTAGGGTGCCGATGGAGCAATTATAATTTGTTTATATTTCAATCAAATAACTTCATTTAATATTGTTCAATTAGGTAACTATACTTCAATTTGATTTCAATTAGCTACTCCGTCTAATTCCAATACTTAGATTGACGAAAATCAATGGCATAACAATCAATAAATGATGTTTGACATTTTTTTTTTTTTATGAAGTTGTAGTTTTGTGTGATAACTATCATTTTTTACTGTCACGTCATCACTTTGTTGGATAAATTTAGAGATGGCAACGGGGCAGGGGCGCAAGCCTGCCCAGTTTATTTTTTTCAGTTAACTAATTTTTTATTTAATTTTTTTTTGTAATTTGTAATTAAATTTTTTTATTCTTCACGGGGCGGGTTCAGGGCACCCCCACCCCGTCCCACCCTGCCACCCCAACCCTTCGGGACATGACAGATTTTTTTGCCATCTCTAGATAAATTGCACAAAGTTATCTTAATTGAAAACAATTTAAATTTGGTTACCCAACTGAAATGAAATTAGCATATTTTGTTGCAGTCGTGAAGAACAGTAAATGTAATGATAAACTATAATTTACGTAGCTGTTATGAATAATATAGCTTAGGTTTTCTTTCTTATTATAAGATATCAAATCATAATTTGACACTGTTTCCTCAAAATTGTCTACTCATAGAGCGATAAAAGTGTTCAATTATAATCTAACGCACTACTTCAATAGCTCGATATAAAAAGACAACCAGCTCATTTCACTTGTCATCATATAATTAATTAAGTAAAACAACAAAAAGAATGGTAAAAATGATGGCGATGAACCCAACTACTACCCACATTGTAAGTTCCATAATTACATGCGAGTTTAACTTTATCATTATCCTTTGTTCTTTGGCGCATGCCTATGCCTATGCCTTTTTCTTCTTTGCTTATGGTTTACTTCTTCTTCTCATCATATTTCCCACTTGATCATCAATCCTCTTCAAATTTAAAAATTATTATAAATTATGCATTTCGACATACTTGTCGTGATAGAATGTCAAAGGTATTCTGATTATAAAGAGTGATGAGATTTTAATATAATACATTAAAAGAGGGAGACATTTTGATTTCTTGAAAAATAAGTTGTTGAATGTGATGAGACATTTTTTTTCTTCTTGAAGGGTCAACATGTTTAAGAAGAATCTAAACTTGTGTATGTTGTTTGTTTTATTTATATTTAATCTTTGTGAGATTTTATTTTTAACATGCATTCGTAAGATGATATTTCGTTTAACCAGGTTGAGACATGAAATTTCATTGCTTTGTGAGCCCTAAATTGATTGAATTGTTAAGATTTGATGTTCCATCTTAAAAAGTCAATCTTATTAAGAGGAGTAACACAAACTCTTATAAATTGATTTATATTTTCATCTTTATTCAATGTGAAATTTTATCCCTTAATATGCTCCCACAAGATGGTGACTTGTTTTAGCATACCAATCTTGAAATTCGTATACTCAATTTTTTTGAGTCTTAATCGGATCGAATTGTTCGTTGGAATTTAACAGACTCTGATACCATGTTAAAATTTGAGATTCCATTTAAAAAAGTCAACCTTATTAAAAGGAGTAACTCAAACGGGGTCTTAATCTATGTAGGTTTTATCTAACACGGAGTGACCAAAAAAAATTGCAAGACCGATCAAATTTATAAAGAATAAAACTAAATTTGCTTTCATACTTGGGTTTGACATTCCTTTCTAAAAAGTGGTCAAATAGTTTTTTTTTTTTTTTTTTTTTACATTAATAGGAATAGTTTAATATTTCATTATTTCATCAACTTTTTTCAAACATTAAGTAAAAAGAAATAAAATTAAATACACTAATATTTTGACTTTATGAAAAATATATGAAAAAAATATTATATTTTTATATTATCAATTTTTAACTACTTTAGTTTGTGGTGGATATTGGGGAGAATAATATGAAAAGTGAAGAAACTGAAAACTAATTTGGCCGACCCATTTAGGCACTCTTATTCCATCAATCCTTTTCACCCAACAAGTAGTTATGAATTTTTATTTCATCATCATCCATTCATTTTATATCGAATGTATTTGACATGCACGTTACACACAAGTATTTAATGTAGTTGCGTGTATCAATTAAATTTTAATTGTTTTTCATTTTACATGTGATATGAACAAATATTTAATGCAATTTAATAATCTAACGATGTGAAAACGAGGGTGCGTCTATGAAATTAGTGATTACTACATTGCATGAATATCACCTCGCGAGGCTAATGTGTATTCACCGTTTCACAATGGTTGACTTCGTGGTATTAATTACAAATGCGTACTTGCAACATTTAATTATTTCGTTTTCAATTTATTGCGGAATTTGCGTATTTTGACACATTACATACAAGTATTAAGTGATTAATATGACCATGTACAACATTTTAATCTCGAATCGATATTTGACACGTCATATACAAGTACTCAACAACCAACTTCATTGTGTACCAGCAATTTATAGTGATGGCAAAAAAACTCACCCCGCCTCGAATGGGGTGAAAAAACCCGCCCCGACGGGTTGGTGGGCGGGGGGTGCCCAGCCCGAAGTGTCCCGAACTCGTCCCGTGAAGAATAAAAAAAAATTAACTACAAATTAAAAAAAAATAATTAATTGAAAATTTTTGAAAAAAAATAATTATAAACAGGGCAGGAAATGGGGCAAACCCGCGCCCCGAACCCGCCCCGCCTCGTTTAAGGTGGGGCGGGACGCGGGACGGGACGGGGTGGGGCCCAGAGCGGGGCAGGGCGGGGCCCGCCCCGCCCCATTGCCATCTCTAGCAATTTAGCTCCCGTTTGTTTCTCATTTTTCATCCATAAAAATGAAAAATATAACTGTTATCCATCACATCAAACCATCAATTTTAAATTTCTATCTCTTGTGTGGGGCCAATAATGACTATATTTTTCATTCTCATTCTACAACAATGAAAATCAAACGGGCCTTTAATCTATATGTTTGAAAAAATATTAATAAAATTAGTAATTTAATCTTCATAGCTTTAAGAGAGAGGGAATTACAAGATTAACGAGCAAATTTAAAATTTAAAATAAAAAATAAAAGAAAAAAACTCGTTAAATTACTCTCACGAAAGTCTAAAAACATCAATACATACATATTATAGAAGTGAATAATGTTAAAAACTTCCTTTTTATAATTAAAACCTTAAGAAAAGGAAAATGTCATAATTATATAAAAATGAAGCAGAAAATATAATTACGAATTAATTGGCAACATCAACCTCGGTGGTGCAAGATAGCAACCTCCGGAAAATGGAAACCAAGGCAGCGCATGAAATTGCTTTAGCCCTTCTAAAGCCTTTGTATTTCCTCCTTCCTCCACCACCTCCGCCGCTGCGATCGCCCCCACGGCCACGAGACTTTCTCTTTCTTTTATTGTCTACCGCAGACTTCTCTTTTCCTCTTCCAAGGCACTTTATGGTCTTCTCGTCATGTTTATAATCTTCTTCCCTTGAGAAAGTGTAGCTTCTTAAATATAATTGTCTGCATGAAATACTGTCCACCACCCGGGGACGACCGTATGCGGCGCTTCCTCCGCCGCTACTTGGGCCATTCCGGTTTGATTTAGAGCTCACTGATCGTACAAACTCGGCATCGGATTCCGGCCACTTGTAGAGGTTCACGTAGGTGGCTCTAACCGGAACACGGGCATCGTTAATACAGTTTGAGATGCATGTAGAGGTCATTTTTTCCGGCCAGTTTATCTCAAGAAGGTGCTTGAGAAATAAGAAAAGTTAGTTTATTTGTGTGTGGGGGAGAGGGGGAGAGAGAGAGAGAGAGAGTTGGGATCTCTTTATTGTTTTAGCGCGGTTTTATGTGTTTGGGAGTAACCGATTGTTGAAGTATGAAATGATATGGCATCATGCGAGTTGATGACGTGGATGCAAATTCTAGAGTTCTCGATTATGCTTAGAAGTAATTTTTTTGAAATTAAGGACGTGTTCGATAGAGATTAAAATCGGATTAAAATTGAAAAATTAGATGTTATTGTTGACTTTTATTAGACGAGTGGGACCTAAGAACGACCATATTTTCAATTTTAATTGAATTTTAAACACGATCGAAAACGTTCTAAATTTTGAATGTTAATAAAGAGATCAGAGTGGAGGTATCAATTTTTTTATCCAAGCACTCGAGAAAATATCGAAGTCACTTTTGGATGCATTCATGGAGAGTATAACGAATCTATGGACTTTCACTAATTGTGTTAAAAAATCTCCTTCAAGCCCCTGTTTGGGCCACATTTTTTTTCACTCTCATTCTTCTACTCATTTTTAACCACACATTTTTCAATAAAATAATATTTTCTATCACATCAATAACTTTTCCTTCTTTTTTAATCACGTATTCTCCATCATATCAACCAAAAAAATGCATTCCTTTGAAAGTAATGTGCACTAAACGGGGGCCAAATAAAGAATTTCAAGATAGAAGCCAAAAGTCAGAGAAACACTACACTCGATATATGAAACGATGTGTGATTAGCGCATGGGAAGTGTAATTTTTTAAGTTTTTACTTTGAACTCCGTCTCTTGACGAGGTAAGATTTTTTATCTTGCTTTAATTTTGAGCTCATGCCGAATCCCTTCAATTATTATTATTATTTGTCTTAAGCATTAATTACTTCCCACTTTTAATGGTTAAAATTAGAGGGAAAAATGGTATTTTGAAGATGCTTTTAATTTACTTTTAAGCACAATTAAAGAAGCTAGGACATACTTTTTTTTTAGGAGGGCCTTAGTATATGATTAATCCTAAGTTAGACTGTCCATTTTCAGTTATTGACTTTTATATAATCTATTATAAGATAATAAAATTTAATAATTTATAATAACCACATTTTTTTTTAATTTCTCTACCTAAATCATGGAATATGTTCAAATATAAACAATAATTAATTAATCTCATATGTGATAATGGAATATAATTTTGAATGTAGTATAGATAAGTTATTATCGTTAAGCGTGTTACTTGTCGCTTATAGTGATGGCAACGGGGTGGGGCGGGTTTTTTTGCCATCTCTAGTCGCTTACCATAAGTCGGTAATAAAGTAGCCCACAACTTAGCATCTTTTGTAGTTCTCTTTTTACCTGGTGATATGCATTGAGTCCATTGTATCTTTTGCTTATTTTCCTATTTGTCTGGATACGTCTGAATTTTTTTTAATAATAATAATAAAAAAAAGGATGTTTGGGACATAATTTTTATATTGTAGGAGTGTGAAAAGTTTTATTATATGATTAATTCTAAGTTAGGGTGTCCATTTTCAGTTATAAACTTATATATTTTTTCTATTATATAAGATAATAAAACTTACTTTTTTATAATAAAGAGAAAAGTTCATTTTCCCTACAAAAATATTGGAATATATTTAAATGATAATAATATAATTAATAATGGGATCGTAAATGAAATATTCTATTTGTGTAACAAAAAATATTCATTGCAAATTTTATTGACAGTTGAAGACAATCAATTATCAATTTAGTATTATTGTTAATTAATTGAGTATAATTTAAGCTAATCACAATGAGCACACGCAGTTTGAAAGTGAATAAAAAATCAAAATCTTAAGAGATAATCCTTATTTATTATAAAAAAAAATAATGCAAAATAATAATAATAAAAAAAAAGCCAAGTTGGTAGTGTTAAAAAAAAGCCAAGTTGGTAGTGTTAAAAAAAACCCTTTTCCAACTTGCAGAATGTCCAAAAATTGAATGCATGCGACTAAAATTAAAGTTGTAAAGTGAGCAAACCATTTCAAGCTAGGATTTTAAAATTCGCCTAAGTTGCCTTCCGGGGCATAACTTAGTGGTACAAAGGACAAGAGTGATATAGTCTCAGTTGAGCTGACAGCCGCAGTGTGAGGGCTCGATTCCTATCTCTAACAAGGTTTGGAATTAGACTCTTTGTGGGCACCAGTATGACAGCTCTTGTACCATGACCTACTGAGGCACATCCCGCGATTTACCTCCTCCACGATGCTCTAGGGGCGGGGCGGTGGGCGACCTTCAAGATTGGGTTCAACCTTTTTTTAAAATTCGCCTTAAGTCAAAAAATTGTAAAAAAAAAAAAAGTGAGAAGAAACTTAAAAATATAATAACTCTCTTTAATTAATGAAAACTCTCCTATTACAAGAAGAAACATCAAAAATTAGACAGTTA
>CAIGRS010241128.1:0-11297 GCA_903798395.1 Fraxinus floribunda
CCCTCCAATAGAGAGTCGCCACGTGTAAATTATGTAAAACTTTATGTAATTTATTTTGTACAAATAGATTTTTCCTTGTCTATATTTGTCTTCAATCTATTTTATTTGGTCTTCTCTACCAATTTTAGAGCTGTCGTATCTATATTGAACTACTTTCAACAGATCATTCCTTTACACTAATTTTTTGTGACGCAAACCAATTTAAATAATTCAAAAAATAGGACGGGTTATGTGAATCACTTATATTATTAAACCAAAAAAAACAAAAAAAAACTTGCCTTTTGAATTTAATTCTGTTATGTATAAGGCCACAATTAATAGACCAATCAAAACAAGACGCGTCAACCTACATAGACTGGCACAAATAATTTTCCATTGGATGAAGTTGACCACAATTTTTAGCCCAAATTGTTTCAATTTTAAGAATGTGGTCCACAACTTAGAAATCTCGAGATTAGACCAACTCATTGTCTCTATCCACAAGCAAAAAGATCTTCTCACATATAGACAATTACCAAATTAGCCTTTCTCCCTACACCACAAATTATTTTATTTAGTAGTTTATTTTTTGGTTGTCAATNCACAACTTAGAAATCTCGAGATTAGACCAACTCATTGTCTCTATCCACAAGCAAAAAGATCTTCTCACATATAGACAATTACCAAATTAGCCTTTCTCCCTACACCACAAATTATTTTATTTAGTAGTTTATTTTTTGGTTGTCAATATTTTTGCCACTATTTGTAAAATCATGGAATGATCGTATTTTGTTCATATATAGCCCTTGTTTGGTATACATTAAAATTTTCATTTTTATTTTCAATCACACATTTTTCAATAAAATAATATTTTTCATCACATCAATAACTTTTTCTTCTTTTTCCAACCACACATTATCTATTAATCTACTATTTCAGAATACATTCTTCCAAATAATGTGGCTCAAACACATAGATTATTTTCTCGTGGCATGAAGGATCATGCATCCACATACAAAGAGAAATAACAAGAAGAATAAGTTATTCTTGATAGAATGAGCAAATAAAGCCCCTATTTGAGCACCATTCTACAAAAAAATTATTTTGTTTTACAAATTCATTTTCAACCACGTATATATTCAATAAAATAATTTTACACGTACACTCAAAATGTTTACATACTTTTTAACTACACATTCTTAAAAAATCACTGTTACGAAACATATTCTCTCAAATAATGAAGTTCAAACGCACTCAAAATAAAATAAAGTAACTTTTTGGTAGAATTAAAATAACATTTTTAGTATATTTTGATAAAAATTGATTAAATGTGTAATTGGATAGTTGTAGATTTTACGAAATATGTAATTAAAATTAATTGTTAATTTTGATTTAGATTAAATCTAAATTTTAATCCGAACAAGGGCAAAATAAAAATCAATTGATATATTTCCATAAAATTATGTAGGGTTATTTTAGTCCAACAAACTAGAAATTTGTCACACGGAGTATCTATAAATTAATAAATATTCTCCCCCCTTTTTCATACCAAAACAAACATCCGCTCATAGATTGCCACCCAACGAATCCAAACTTTACTATTCTTCTTGAATTAAAAAGCACAGTTTAATTTCACATAATCTTGATTCACTTACATTTCAAGACTCAAGGTACTTTAATTTTCCCAAAAAACTAGGGTTTGTTCTTTTTATTTGAGTGTAATTTCTGTTGTACTTAAGATTTGTAGTGTTTTCATTTTGGGGATTGTTTTTGTACTGGGTATTTAATACTTTTATGCTTTTGTCTTGGTTAATTTAATTGTTGCATTTGATTGTAGATGGAAACAGCTGCCGCTTTTGGGTCATCTTTCAGCAGCATTTCTTACGGACCTCCCAACCGTTTCTTCCGATCCGTGGCTGCCCGACCCGAGTTCCTGTGCTTTGGATCCAAATCACTGATCACGACCCCATGGGTTCAGGTAATATGCATTTTTATTTACTACATGAACAAATCTAAATCAAAAGTATGTTTGTGAATTGTTTCACGTTTTTTTTCACACTTATTTATTTCGTGGATTGAAGAAAGCCAGATACTTTTAACCGTATCAGGTTTTAAAAATAAAATTTCAGAGAGTAACTTTCTGATTTTACGTTTTATAGCTTATTCATTACATTAGTTTTCGATGTAGGGACATAGATAGTTAATTAATAAAAGTCCAAGAAAGTATATGTGGAGGATTCTTCTCGGTTAATGAGAAGGGTAGGGAAAACATAAGTTTGGCAGCTAATTTTGACGATTCCGTAGTATATTAGGATTTTGTTGCCATGGGAGAAATAAGAATGAAATCATTCTATTTTCTTCTTTTTGTTGCTAAATTATGAATATAAAAGTTATCTAATCTAGGAGTGCAATGAATTCTAACATAAAATATAAAGAAATTAAAATATGGTGCTAGCAAATTCTTAATTTTTCTGTCAGCGTGATTTTATGTTCATGGTCTTCAGTTGTAACTGAAACAAGCTGAGCTTATTCTTAGTAATCTTTGTGTCTATCGTTTTTTAAAGTCTTTTTATCTTTTGTTCAATGTGTAGTAGTAACTACTATTCCAATAAAGGTTTGATTGAGACCTCACAATCACTAGCCTTTTGGCTTTTTATTTGTTCTTTTGTTTGTTCGTAGTTTGATATTTTTGGTGTCCTAGGAATGGAGAAGCCCAACAATCCCACCCAATCTTGTTTGTTGACCCGTTCTTAGTTGTGGACCTTTAATGTAGTGAAGGAAATTTAAGGAACGTCGACTGGGTGGGAAATGTTTTGTCCCTGGCATCAAAGGGGATCTTTGTTTTGCACATACATGCTCTAATTGAAATCTTTGCGGATGATTTCATGCTATAGTTTGATTGAGGAACTTTAGGCCACTTTTTTGTTTGTGAAATACATAATCCATTAATATAAATAATTCCTTATTTTATGAATTACAATACAATGTGGTCTAATATTCACGTCAATATCCTTGGTTTCTTAGTTTGTATTTTTTTGTGTTCCTCGTGTTTTTATGCTGGTCCAATTCTTAGCATCATAGAAGTATAGATTTGTCTAATATTCATTTTATGGAATTTTATTTTTTTAACCTGGTAGAAGTCTTTCAACCTTTTAAAATCCTTGTATCCTTCTTCATTTCATTTAATTGGCATTGGTATTATCAATAACTAAATTTAACTATATAAAATAATTGCTATTTAGGAAATATGATTGTCTATAGTAGTATCATTCTTATTCTTGTTGTAATTAAAAGGACATTCTAACATTCTGCCTTAGCTCTTCTTAACCTAAAACTCTTTAGATTCTTATTACTCTTCCAAATCTATTATGACTTATCTGCCATTGGAAACTACATCATGCAATGATGCAAAAAGATGCCATCTACCTCATTTTGAGCACGTCTTAAAAATTGGTTGACGACCAAGGCAAAGGAAAGATTTCTATTGCAACTGCCATAGAAAAAATTCTACCACTCTGTCACTAAATCTTACACTTTCATAACATAGAATTTTGGTAGACAGGGCTACAGTAGTTGCTTTTTTTTAGTGATCACCAATCAACATTAAGTTTTGGCACTTCCACATAAACCTATCAAGTGCTTTATCTCAATTAGTGAAAATCATATGCAAGTTTTTGCTATAGATCTTGGAAGAGTCATACCTTAAAAGTTAGTTGAATTTCAAGTCTATATAAATTTCTCACCATATTTTTAATGTGGGATCCAAATCCTAGCTTTTGGAAATCATGGCAATCCACCACGATCCTTAGTTATTGTGCCCACAGCCGTTGAACTAGCCACTGCTAGTCCCAATGATAGCTTACTAGTTGGTTGCCAAAGTAGCGGCAGCTTAATATAGCAATTTAGTAGAATGAATTGTATAGGATTCTCGTTATAAAAAAAGGGAGGGTAATTCATTTTAATCAAAATTGATGTTCAATTGGGAGCGAGTGAGCCTCTATGATGTTTACAATCGATCGTAATTTCTTTGAGTTATTGTATATATGGACACAAAATACAATATAATTCAGGTTCCTATCAAATTAGTATTTGTGCATCCAATCTGAAGTTAAATTAATGGATGAATTAGAGAAGAAGATCGGATCGCTCATGGTGAAATTTGAACGATTGCAACAAAATTTTAGCGAAGACGATTTCTAATTGTATTTGCAAGTCCGTCTCAAAATATTTATATTCTACGGTGAAAATCCAGATTTGTGGTTCTCTAAGGCGAATAGGATTTTCTCAATAAATTAGTTATCGGAGGTAAGGACGGTGGAAGCTGCTATAACGTGTTTTAATGAGGAAGCAAAGGTGTGGTTTTAGAGGGTAGATCGGCACCCACCAGTGAGTGCGAACTTGGGATGAATTAAAGACTTTGAAGTTAGACCGATTTCTTCCTTTACAGGGGATGATTGCCGGCAATGAATTTTGGGCACGAAAGCGAGATTGGAATGAGAATGGCATGCATGGGGTTGAAATTTGTGCTTCTCACCTACTGAACATTCTAGAGAAAATCATAGTGAGCACTGAGCACTGCTAGAGAGTGGTTCCAAGTTGCATGGTTCAAGAGGGGGGAATTTCGTGATAGGTCCAACTAGTTGTAGGGTCTTCTTGGGTGCTATACTTACGGTGGTAAGAGAGTTCATCCACTCATTTGGGCTATTATATGTTTTTTACTGCTTTGACCATGAAAGGTCTTCTTGCAAAAATAATTGTTCGGCTTTATGGTATTTTGACTATAATTCACTTGAACTTTCACCTCGAGGAGAGAGTGAACTTTGAGGGCACGATGATGATAGGTCACTAATTGGTTGGCTAAAGTGGTGGAGGGCTAATATGAGAATTTAGTAGAATAAATTGTATAGGCTTCCCAGTATAATAGGGGAGGGTAGTTTCATTTTACTCAGGTAGAAATTGATGGTCAATTGGGAGAGAGTTAGCCTCTCACATGCTCACAATCCAATTTAATTTCTTTCTGTTTATTGAGTATATAGACACAAAAGTACAATATAAATCAAGTTCCTATCAGTTTTCTTCCTTTCTAGTGTTTTGTCCGTTAAATTTCAAATGGTTAATGTTGAAATCTTTTAGTAAAAATCCAAATTGATTGTCTAATATCTTTGAACAAAACTTGAATCTATGTTCATTTACATTATAGATTTCTAAGTTTTGAATGAAAAAATTATGTCGGAGAAATTTCTTTTCTTTCCTTAATGCATGATTTAATGGGCTCTAGGAGATTTATTTATTTTTTGCAATGCCATTGTTGTACATCAGATCAATTGACTTGGGTTTCAACCAGTGACTAACCCAGGATTTTCAGCATGGGCGGCCGTGAATCGTCGACCGTTGTCAACAATAAAATATTAAGAGTCCAGTTTGATGTCTTTTTTTCCGCAAAAAATACATTTTGGAATAGTGATTTAATGGATAATATGTGGTTAAAAATAAAGAAAAGTTTTTAATTTTAATGTAATATTATTTTATTGAAAAATGTGCCGTTGAAAGAAGAAAGAAAAATGTATTTTGAAAAAAAAAAGAATCAAACAATGTCTAAAATTTAAATATAATAATTATTTTGTTCAAACTGAACATATATAATTTTGTTGTAAAAATTATCAAATATTCACCAGATGATATTGGGGCCAAGTTTTGTATAATTCAAAGGAAGATCACGGGTTCAAATTTTTAGAATTGCATTAAACCTGTTAAAATGTAACATATATTATTCTTGTAAGATTAATATCAAATCCAATGAGTGCCACAATGGTCAAAGCCTCAACATCTAAAATTGTGGTCAAGGTTTCGAATCTTCCCTTCCCGCTTAATTTTGGTACAAATTAAAGAATTAAAAAACTTTCACAATAAAATGGTGGAAAGGGATTCGAAACCGGGACTTCCTATATGAAAAAAGGAGCTCAACCCAGCTGAGCTACAAGGAATGTTGGGAAATAAAACAAATTACCAGGTATATAATCTAAAACGTTTATTAGAAGTAAAAAAAAAAAAAAAAAAATCTTCCCGGCGAATCCAGCACACGTGGCCGTTGGGTGTTGGGTCCGCCACTGGATGTAAGAAGAATTTTTTTACGTATTCTATGTCGGTAGAATTTCAACCATTAGGGACTTGTGGAGATTGATGGATTTGTTATGGAAACTATGTATTGCAATCCACAACTCAAGCTTCTGTGCTAATTAATTTTTCTTTGTAGTAAGATATATTTTTCTTTTCGTTTTCTTGTTCTTATTCTTGAAAGTTTCATGTTGGATAATACACTAAGAAGCACAAATGCAGGAAACAAACATGAAACGGGCATGCTGATACTTGATTTTAAAAATAAGTAGGGCAAGTACATGTTGGGACACATTAATTTAAATTCTTTAAAAGTTTACATGTTCATATTACTTCTTTATTTTTTTAATAAAATGAATACTTTTTAATTTTTGATTTTGTTGGTGAAATCTTTTAAAATTAGATGATTAGCTATCTGTTAATAAATATGATACCACCTTGCATGTCGGACATATCTTGGCTTGTGTGTCGGACATATCTTGGCTTGTGTGTCGGACACAAGGATAGTGCCATAGTACGAATCTCCATACTTGGCTACGTGATATTAACATAAAATAAAAGATTCTTTATTAATTTCAAGATAAAGTAGGAAATTTTTTGTGCATCCTATGTAAGTGGAATTTCAATTTACCATGAGGGACTGAGATGGTTTTAGTTCTTTAGTTGCTCAATGATTCTTGTTTCATTTTATGTTCTTATGTTTTACCAATGCTTAAAAGGCTATACCAGGTACCAAGGTGTTTTACCTCCTTGATGCAAGGCACAAGTTTCAACACAAATTAATAAATACATAGCAACATAAAAATGCAAATATTCTCATAATAAACCATATAAAATTTAAAAAAATTTATAATAAAACAAACTAACAAAATTAAAAGTCTAACTAGCAAATTAATGTACGCTTGCATTACAAATATATTATTAAATAGTCCAATAAAGTAGCAAATAATAAGTTCTCAAATTAGTAATCACGTAACAAATTATAATCTATTATTAGAAGTAGAAACAATTGAGGACTCTCCTATATCACCACTAACTACTAGGATCTTTTAGACAACGGTCAAAATATTTCATTTCCATATCATTTCATCACTAGATTCTTCTCATTTTTTCTCATCATCCTCTACTTGCAACAATGTCTTTCCCTTCACTTTCCCTTTTGTGTCAAGGAGGAAAATAGAAAATAATAAAACCCGTAAAACATTCTAGGTTGTAAATAAATAGCCCAAAATCCGAAGCCAATAATAAAATGTGCAGAAAAG
Source organism: Fraxinus floribunda (assembly GCA_903798395.1). Classification (NCBI taxonomy): domain Eukaryota; kingdom Viridiplantae; phylum Streptophyta; class Magnoliopsida; order Lamiales; family Oleaceae; genus Fraxinus; species Fraxinus floribunda. The sequence continues at coordinate 7,356 of CAIGRS010241128.1, forward strand.
GCAAGACAAATGGACAAACTCCTAAGTTGCCATGATGCTTTGGCTTGAGGCGTAAGCTTCACAAATGGCATATGAAGTATAAGCTTTGAGGTGGTTAATGAAAGCTTCAGGTGAGGCGGATGTCAAGGCCTAAGCCTCAAAAGGTTTATAAACAATTCTTTTTATTAAACCGGAGGCCCTTTGGGCTCCTTACATTATAGGTTATCTCTAGTGGAAAGAAGGTGTAGTGCTGGATATTAATTTGGGTTAAATTAATTATCGATTATAAAGGTTCATAATAGTGAAGTTGAATGTATTGGTGAGCTGTGATCGAACCATGCAACAATGAAAAATTAGCTACGAGAAGCTTGAAGTGGAATTTATTCAACTTGATGCACAAAGGCAACTGTAAAAATTGCAATGAATAATGGAAAATAAATGTTAATTTTATTCGAGTTTAAAGAGAAAAAATGACTCTTTAACAAGAAACAGAAGTCATTTTTGGATCTTCTAATTTTGTTAGTTATGCTAGTTCATGCTAATAAATTAAGACTCTATGGATACACACTTGAATTCAACCAAAGGCCTCCCTCTACCTACTGATCGAACATTTTACTAAAGCATGTTTTACTTTGTAAAATTAATTGGGATAGACCAAGATCTAGAAGTATTTTTCGGATGGAAAATTATTTTGTCATTCACTAAATTTCTTCATTTATGTTTCATTTTCCAGAGATTGGACGTGCTCTTACTGCAACTTTGTGCAGGTACGATCTTATTATGCTTTCGCCATCTTTAATTTACATTTTGTAAAACAGTAAAGGAATTATCAAAGAAATCTAATATTTATTATCCTATTTATCTTTTTTGGGTGCATATTGATTCACGAGCAACAGTTTGTCTCTCCCAAATCCTTCTTGTTCTAGCATTTCGAAATTAAGTTTTGTTTAGAGTCTTTAGGGACTTAGTTTAGTATTTTTTCGGGCGACCATTATAGAGATTTCTGGCCATTCAGTTTATGAGCGTTAATTTAAAGACCAAATAGGCCCTTTGACTGTTTTCTCACTCCGTTCACAGTTGTTCTTGATAATATTGCTTACCCTGCAGAAGAAAGAATAATGAATGAGAAAAAAGCACACCAAGAACCTTGAGGGTGCTCTGATATCATGATGAAGACTGAATTAATTCTCATTGATTTCCTTATAAGGTCAAAATACATTTTTATATTTATACATATTTTTAGAAATATATTAGAAAATGTTCAACAGCTATGCAGCCATATCATACCAGTTGTAAATTAAAAATGGAAAATGAGCATCAACCTAGCTATATGCATATTTTCACTTTAGCTTGAGTCTTGATTTTAATTGGAAAGTAGTCTAGCTGTTTTCCAAGCAGATAACATCAAAAATTTGCTAAAATAGCAAACTTAAAATGTCTGTATTGTATTTTTTAGTGTGATAATCGATAAAATAAATAGCAAAACCAAAGAGAAGGGTAAGAATATCCAAATCCCATCATATCACTCCCTTGTTGCCGCTGGCTTGTCGCCTATTATGCAACCCTTCCCCGACCACAAACATTGCACCACATATCCAGAACCATCAATGCTGGATTAGACCAACCCTTCTTCCTCGTTTGCTGGGGAAAATGAAAACATATGCTCTACACCATCTCACTCATGAAATAACATGTAAAATTCATGGTATATCTTGAGAAATTCCATTATACTTCCATTTGTTCTGCATTTTTTATTATGACCGAACTGTTGGCCAAATTGATATTTTGATTGGGGTGATTTCTCTGGTTATGATACGTTTGCAGCGATGTAATTTGGTTCTATGATGTTCAATTAGTACCAGGATTTAACTTTAGTTTATTTTAAATGGAGGTTATGTGTTTAAATCTTGAGGAACACAACAGAAAGTTGCGATGGGGTAAGCGGACAATACGTATGATATAACGGATTTCTATCACGTCCCTAGGATTCAAACCCTTAGCCTTTTCTTTTAAATGACTTAAGTTGAATCTTGGTACCAATTGGGTAAGTAGAATATATAATATGTAGTTATTACTTATTGTTGTTGTTGTTCTATTATGCATTCTATATATTTATTCCAAGTAGGTTCCTAAGTTTATAGTTATTGATCCCAGCTTTGCATGCATTACTTTTGTAGCCCCCTCGAGCAAAGCATTGTCATGATTGTGAGAAATGTGTTCTTCAATTTGATCATCATTGCGTTTGGCTTGGGACATGCGTAGGACAGGGAAACCATTGCCGGTTTTGGTGAGTACACATTCTGTTTCTTATCTAATTGATGATTTTTATGTTGAGCATGTTTTATCTATCACATGATCCTAGGACCTTTACCTGCTTTGATACTATGTTAAATCACCACATCTAAAAACATAAGAGGCTGTTCTCTTTCCCGTTTTCATCCCTTTTTTTGTTTTCGATTTTCCAAAACAGTGAAAACACGTTTACTTACCTATTTTCAAAAACGAATTTCCAAAAACGAGTTTAAAATTTACGAGAAAATAAAAAATGTCAAAAATGTCGATTTGGGTGTTTTCAGTTAAAATCAAGACAAAATTTTCAAAACGCGTTTTGGCTATTTTCAGTTATGCCACCAACAAAAAACATTGCCAACGCCGCCTGCACCACACCACCGCCAAAACCACCGCCGGCGACGTTGCGACCTAAAACCACCGCCACAGCCGAAGAAGTAGGTGGTTTTTGTTGGTGGCGACCCAAAACCACCGCCACACCCAAAACCACACAACTGACCTAAAACCACCGCCACCGACCCACCACCACACAACCATCGCGACCCAAAACTACTGCCACACCCAACAGCAAAAGAAGCCGACGATGCAGCATCCAACCAACAGCTGAGAGGAGGGGAAGAAGAGAGAGAGAGAGAGACGACGTCACATCCAACTAACGCCGCCACACCCAACAGCAGAAGAAGCCGATCTTCGGCGTTGGCGGCCTCGCAAAAAAGAAGAGAGAGAGAGAGACGGGGAAAAAGAGAACAACGTTTCCAATTTTTCGTTTTTGAAAATAATTTTTCAAAATGACAAAGAGATGCATTTTTAATAATCTAAAAATGGACACTCAAAACACAAAACCCAAAATGAATTCAAAACTCAAAATAGAAAACTGAAACACGAATATAATAGCCCTTAATATTTTAAAATAGATTAGCTGAAGCAACATATTAAAAAGAAGAGAGAGAGAGGGACGGGGAAAAAGAGAACAACGTTTCCAAGTTGTCGTTTGTGAAAATAATTTTTCAAAATGACAAAGAGAGGCATTTTTAATAATCGAAAAATGGACACTCAAAACACAAAATCCAAAACGAAAAACGAAAAATGAAAAACTGAAATACGAAGAGAACAATCCCTAAGTTGTTGGGAAAGGATAGGTTCATATTTTGAATTCAATGGCCTAGAAATTGTTATTGTGATATGTCCGCTCTATGCCTAGAAATTTCCATGAGTTACTTGCTATGGCCTAAGAGGGGCAAACCCCTGAATTTTCCCTGGATTCCAGAATATTTTGATTCTTTACTTAGAGCGACAAACCATCTCTAATTTTAGCCTAATTTTAACTTTTTGATCGGCAATAACAACTGAAAATAATCTGCCAACTCTGGGTTATTGCCGGTATAAAAGTTAAAATTAACCTAAAATTAATAATGCAAACAGGCTCTTAATTGTCATATGATCCTGCCATTCACTGTTCCTTTCCTTCTTTAAGGAATATAATATGCAGATTGCAGAATGACAGATCGTGAATAACATTATGTGCACACATACAGTCCCTGAAAGATAAACACTCCACTTTTGTGAGTGCATGCATCTAGTTCTAGTCTCAAACACATAAAAAAAACTTCCTGGGTACATACTAATTCAGAAAATGCATAAGTGTAGGACGTGACAATAATTTTTATATGTAAA
>CAIGRS010241136.1:0-20739 GCA_903798395.1 Fraxinus floribunda
TTATCATAACTGTAATAAAAAAAAAAGTCTACCGCAACGTTTAAAAAATGCTGCAAAAGGGTCTACTGCAACGTTTAAAAAACGCTGCAAAAGGGGGTCTACCGCAATGTTTAAAAAACGCTGCAAAAGATGTCTACCGCAACGCTGAAAAAAACGCTGCATAAGGGGGTCTATCGCAACATTTAAAAAACGCTGCAAAAAGTCTTCCCTCAACTGCAACACCGGCCTTCGTAACACTTGAAAAAACGCTGCAAAAGGATTTTTATAACGTTTTTTGACCGCTGCAAAAGCTCTTTTTTAGTGTAGTGTTATTACTATGAAACTTTTAAAATGATAAATTTCAATTGAGACATTTTATCAAACACCTTGATAGTATCTTAGAAAATCAAAGGGAAAGAGTTTACCATAGTTTTGGAGCTAATTCCAAATTTAATGACAATTTTTTTTATGTATTTATACACAAACTCACACAATCTATATCCAAACACGCTTCAAATATTTAAAAGATTTGGTCACAAAAACATGCTTCAAATATTTAAAACATAGTCAGATCTCGATGTTTTCTTTTTGGTGCCAATAGATCTGGTCCATTTTCTTATTGAGAATTTTAATTGTCTTTATTTTTTCATTTTTCGATTGAACGTAGAAAACGAGTTCGTTGAGAATATTGGTCATAATGCAGAATTTTTCAACTTTTTACTACGCATCTTGTTTGCCATGGGATCCTGGTGTGCTTGAGGGAATCTTGGAGTAAAGGAAATAGAGAATGGAATGAGGATTATGAAGTTGGTTGGACTTGAAAAGATTTGTTGGAATATTTGGTAAAAACCTGTATCTTGTCACAAAATTTAAGTTTGGAAGGATTTTTCAAATTTTTGAAGAAATATAAGTACATGGTCTAATTTCCCCCATCTAATAACCCAACTCAATAACCGCTACTTGGGCTAAACTCATGAGCCAAACTTCAAGTGAGTTGGTTGTTTTCAGATCAAGCCAGGCCTATGGGTCAATAAATTATCCAACATTTATTTTAAATTATAGCCTGGATTTATTGGATATTAAAACTCAACAAAAACTTCAAAACATAGGGTTCAACATTATTCTAGCATTTATACAACTAGTCAAGCATCATAATAAATAACATAATTAAGTGGATACAACATCACCCGTAAATAAAGATTTGAGAATAAAGACGGGAACAATTTTGGAATTATCACATTAGATGTCTACTTCTCCAAGAAATAATGTGTGAAAAGATGTAGGATATATGTTTTGTATCAAAAATTTCTTCAAAGCTTTGCAAAGAATATGGATTTTCTATGAATGGCTCCTTTCTCTATGGATTATATGTTCTTTTATGTGTAAGAGCTTCCTAACTTCCTCCTTTTTGAATTGTAGATGAAGAATTATATTTATAGACCAAAAAATTAAGTCAAAAAATCGTGCTCCAGTTGCTTATCATGAAATGGTTGGATCAAACAAGGAAAACAGATCTTCTATCGGAAATTGGTAGAACTTTCTCTTTGGAAGTCATGATAATGGCCTTGAGATTGCAAGGCATAGCATCTTTGCTTTTCCTCACTTTGGTCCTCAAATTTCTCTTTTGTTTCTCTCGAGTCCTTTCTATGAATCTTTATAATTTAAACCTTTCCTTTTCTCAGTCGTTCTTAATTGTTCAAATGCAAATTCTGAAAGTTTTTAATTAAGTCCCCAAACTTTCTAAGGCGATGTTTGATAGCCAATCTTTTCCATGGAAGAAGGAACAGATTTTCCTTTTCCACCTTTAACTCTTGTTTGATAGGCAACATTTGGCATGGAAAATCTTTTCCACCCCCCCCCCCCCCCCCAGCACCCACGCGCCTCTTTTCCTACTTTTTGGGGAATTCATTTTCCCAACTTTTTGTTAGGAAAATGAATTCTAGCTTTTCGTTGAATTTTTTTATTTTTTAATTTTTTTTACTTAATGTTTACAAATTTTATAACCAACTGTAAAAACGTTTTTCACTTTAATGGACAATTTTCATGTAAAACGGAGTCAAACGAACACTAAACTTTGATGAAAAAATAGTTTTCGAGAATATTTTTTTTTCCTTACTTTTTGACAATGTTAACAAATTTCATAACTAATTGTAAGAAAAAAAATTCGTTTTAATGGATAATTTTCATGTAAATAAAGCCAAACGTGAACAAAAAGATCCTAACTTTTAAAAAAATTTCGGGTGAAAAATTATACCAATCAAACACACTTAATTACAATTTTCAGTAAATTAATTTCTAGGAAAATATTTTCCCTGTAAAACATTTTCTTTCCACCCTTACTGTTAATGACATGAAGAGTTGTCGTCATTGGTGGATTTTTTTAATTTAGAGTTTGTTTGGTACAACTCAAAATTCAATTAAAATTAAAAGTATGGCCGTTATTGGGTTTCACTCGTTTAATAAAAATCAATAATAACGACTATTTTTTCAATTTTAATCTCTATCGAACATGCCCTTAAAATTTTAACCCTTTCATTAGTGGGTAAAGAAGGTTGATTCTTTGGAAAAAAAATTGCGTGTCCTTTAGAAGAAATTAGGGAAAACATGTCGCTCTTTTTATATGAAACTGTTTATTTTGCTTTAATTTATTTAGGCTCATACTTCTAACTTACTCGACATTTAATTCTTCACATACACTTATTAACTACTTTTGTTTGTTAACAATACGATTCATCTGTTAAACAATTCAAAGAAAAGAAAGGAAAAAAAGGAGGCTAGGGTTTCATTAATTCTGCATAATGAAAAGTGAATACAAAACCTAAATATAAAGAGACTATATATAGTCTACAATAAAGAAAACTAAAAAGACTATTCTACCCTTAATAAACAATAAACTAAAATAATGCTATATTTCTTAACACAAAAATCACCCATTATCATTTTCTTACCTTGCAAACTTAAGTAGTGTAGTCTACAAATCTACAATATTCTTCATCTGCCAATAAATATTTGCCTGTAAGAAAAGTCAGAAAAGTAGCTTAAGTTTTCGTGGCATTAAACAGGGGAGCAACTGCCCTTGAATGAAAATTTCAAGGCATCTCAAAATTTGACCTAAATTCAAATTTTTACCTCTCTTTTCTCTAAGATCAACAAAGAACTATCGAATAATAATAAAGTGAACCATTCTATCCTAATTATTTATTTATGATAAGAGTTCTTAAAATAGTTTGTAACATCATAACAACACACACTTCTAGCTTTTGAAACGCTCAACTACACAATTTCATTATCTAAATTGTTTTCATTATTGAAGGAACATTCATTATATTAGCACTATTGAATTTACTTACTCCATATCTCCTATGCCTTCATTCATCGGGCCACAAGTTCGTTAGTTAGAACATATTTTTTTTGTAGACGTAAAGATGATAGTAAAAGTGACTCGATTTTAGCATAACAAGTTAGAAAGCGGAGGGAGGTGGACGAAAAGTCTTAAACTATGTGTTTGAGCCATATTATTTTGAAAAAATGTATTCTGGAATAGCAGATTGATAGAGAATGTATGATTGAAAAAGAAGGAAAAGTTATTGATGTGATGAAAAATATTATTTTATTGAATAGTTTATAAATTTCAATAACTTTCACCTTGTCCCCAACATTGTTCTCCATATGATATGTATGGTATACCTTAAAAGCACATTTTGAGACGTATGCTTAAAAACACGTTCTTTGATGAGAAATTCTAAAAAAGAAGAGTTTTTAAGAAGCTTTTTAAGCTTGCCAAACATGCCATAACACAAGAATGCAGAGAAGATTCTGTAGAAATACAGGCTCAAATATCTTGTATACAAGCAAAATGTCTCTTTTTCATCATAATAAAATGAAATGCGTATGGACTAAAATGAAACAAAAATAACAAAAAATATTCCAATAGACGCACAAATATGAAATAACATGCAAATAGAATACTTTTGACATAGCATAAAAGCATGTATGTGTATATATATATATAAAGCAAAGGCGGATCCAATACCCTGCGAGCATCGGCTGCCGACCGTGTTGGATCCGCTGACATTCTTTTTTTTGGTGGTGTCAATATATATTATTTTGAATATATATCTATAATTTCCTTTTTATCAAAGAAGCTCTTCTAGTTTAGTTGTTAAGAGTCCTTTATGAAAATGATTTTAGTTTAATATTTTTTTTTTTTTACCATTGTGGAGCATAGGCGTTAAAACCTCCAACCTGTGACTTCCTTTGAGAATATAAAAGGCTTGAGCATTATGAAGTTATATATATATTCTCTTTCTTTTAAATTTTTTTTAACTAAATTTCGACCTTACAATGACCGATCAATTAAACTATTGATTTATTGGTTGAACAACCGATTCGATGATCCGATAATTTGTTCAAGTCAACGATCGGATCGAATATGATAACTATATTTTGAAGAGTGAAAGAATAACGAACAAGAAAATTAAATTGGCGGTTGACATTTACTGAAACCCAAAAATGTATTTGTTTTAATTTTGTCATTAGAGACTATTTAATCGACAAAAAAAATTGGCTGAAGGAAGAAACATTGACACTAATTTTTCTTCACACATTCAAAGACGATTTTTGTCATATTTAGAACTATGAAATAGTTTTTTTTTTCTTTTTTTTTTTTTTTAATGTTAGAATGATATTATTAGCAAATCGAACCTTGGAAGTAAGTAATTGGACTCAATTTTCAATCTTGAAATTCTTACACGACAAATATTATTAGACGGATAAATAACGTACATTCACACTTACAATTCGAACTAAGATATAATTAATTTCAATTCATGGTATTTGTTAGTGAGAAAAGAAAAGAAAAAATAAAAAATAAGAAGTCACCTCAAGGTGGTGTCTTCGCTTGAAAATGAAGGCCAGGGTAGAGGTGGCAAACGAGCCCGAGCACGAATCGAGCTTGCTCAGCTCGTTTTTGGCAAGCCGCTCGTGGGTGGCGAGCCCCGAGCCGACTCGTCGAAATTTTTTTTCCCCCTCTAAAAAGGCTTATTATCTTACCTTAAAAAAAATTTTTTTTTTTTTTTGGGCGAGGTCGGCAGCTCGGGCACGAGCCGAGCTCGCCCAATGCCAAAGAGCCGAGCACCCGCTCGGCTCGTTGGCCGGCAAGCTTGGCTCGTTGGACGGCCAGCTGATCTCGCCCAATATGGGCCGAACCGGCTCGGCTCGGCCATTGACATCTCTAGGCCAGGGACTTGGTGGGTCTCAAATTGAGAAGTATGTAAGTAGGTCGGTAATTGGTACTATGCCATGCCCTCAAATTACAACACATCAAATTTTAAACACTTTGGGATGCCAAGTGGGTCCGCTTATCCATACTATTTTTCTCGCTTACCCATTCAACGTGCGAGATATCGTAATTGGAATGATTCAATTTCAAAATTCGAGATTTATAGTGGTTTAATCGAAACTAAATGACTATTCTAATGAAGTTTCTTGAATTGAAATGGCTACTGAAAGAAAAGTTGATGAATTCACTTTGAAGTTTAAAATATTTTTAAATTTGGATCTATATTAGTTAGATAACTTACGACATTTCATATTAATAATTTAAATTTATTGACAAAGTTAAATGGTAATAGTATTCACTTTTTATTTCAATTTAGTGACTCAATTGAAATCCATTGAATTTTCCAACCAAATATCCGATATGAATGATGACAATCTAATGCAAAAAAAATATTCTTCTACATCACACATCACTCCACGTGTTTTTCTAATACGAAATAAAAACACATAACATAAGCTATGTGTTTTTTCGAAAGACAAAATATTTAACTCCTTTCGAAGTAGAATCAACCACCACCCTTCCATTCGACCACCATGATTGCTAATTTGTGATGAAGCTAGAGCTAAGTGGAGCCAAATAAATAATAAATAAACTTATTGAAAATGAAGATTATAACGCAAAACAAGAAGTTATATTAACTTACTAAAAGAGATAAAAGTAAGTTACAAAAAGATTCAACATAAATGAAAGTTCAACTCCATTCTATTTTTTTTTTCCCAAAAAATTCTAACCTATGCAGGAAAAGGAAAATATTGTGGCTCTACAAGCTTGTAAACTCCAAATGCTGGCTAGACATTCTACATAGATAAGTAATTACTCCCTGCATAAAAAAAGTTTATAAAGCTAACAAAATTAATCAGTTCTATGAAGATTGTGTCGTCGAGTTAATTTCCTCAGCCGGTGGTTGACATGATGTTACATCTGCTGGTACACTATTTACTTTTGGAGGTGGACTGTACTTTTTAAGCAGCCTATCTTTGTTTTCTTTCCACCATTCTTCTGCCTGCTGCTCGGCAAACCTTCGCTTGCTGTAGAAATGTGGGAATTAGTATTGGTAAGTATTAAAATCGTCAAGTGCAAAAACGCTGCAGTAAACTGGAATCTTTGTTTTTATGTGTACAATGAGAGAACAGATGCACAAACAAAGTATATACAGAATTATTCAGTTTTTCTGTGGCAAGGAGGAGGCAGAAAATATAATCCACTTCATCCTGAGGCATGCCTATAATTGAATGAATATAGTTGTTTATGCGCACTACAACTATTCCAAAGAGTTTATATTTAGAAACGGAGTTTCTTATAAGTCATATATGTGCCAATCTTTCAGATGAACATAGTTCTCTTACTGTTTAAAACTTGCTAACTTGAAATAGGAAAAACAACATCGTGTAAAGTACCTGAACCTAACCCTCTTGAATATCTTGGTTCCATCTGCAAGTAGAATGAGTGTAACATAAACACCTGGTTCAAATTGTTCAATTACTTCCTTTCGTCCTTCACTTCTAGCAGCTTGAGGCGTCCCAGAGACACCTTCCGTACTTGGTTGATTTACACCTTTTGTGACAGAAACTGACAATCCATTGCTTCCATGTGGAGTTCCATCAACACCCTGTGACGTGTCCTGAACTCCTGCAGCATCGCTGTGATCTTCTGATGTCGACTCTGGTGGCATAGCTGAACTATCTTCAGATGCTTGAATTTGAATGGTGTCAAGAAAAGATTCGATTTGAAAATGCATCGCTTTAAATGATTCACTCTCACAAATCTCTGGAGGCATTTTCTCCGTAATTTCTTTTAACTGAAAAGTAGACAAACGATGATATATGTTTATTAGTGCAATGTAAGTCCATTACGGGAGTAAAAGCCACGCAAACTTGCGTCTTGCCAATTTTCTTTAGTCAGAATAAATGACGTGTGGATGTTGGAATCATTATAAACTGAGATAAGTGAAAGTTGAAGTTTTCTGCCTAGACCTTGTGGTATGATTCAGGTATACAAGTGTTCAAAAAGTTACAAGCACACATGTACAAATCCATAAGTTGAACAATAAGATAAAATATTTTATTTGGGCATTAGATGCTCGTGTCGTGTCAGAGATTAATGCATGTTATTGCAAGCCAAGATGTGTTCAAGCTACAGTCAGCTCCACTTTATAAAGGTTTTTTGAAAACTTTGATAGGTAATATTTGCAGATCGATTTCCTCGGAAATGAAGTTACTACATTTAGATGCTCAATAAGTACGTTTCACAATGTAGTTCCTCTTTTCCTTTCTTGTGTAAATATGTCACATTTGCAAAAATGGATGAGCATATATGGAACAGCTGTATTACTTGTACTGTGATGATCTTGACGGCTTGCATTGCAACTTTACATTTGGAAGATCTGTCTGCAGCCAATGAAGCAGCTTCTTGGGCAGTCTTCTTCAACTTCAGAATTTCCATGTCTTGGACCTCACTTTTTTGCTTTAGACTCTTAACCTAAAAACAAAATTATAGAAATGAGTCATTTTTAGCGAAGAAAATCTTCCTTCGTCTATCTATAAATTAAATTGCATTATAAAACTTTACGAAAGGAAATTCTAACCTGATTTTGAAGTTTGGAAACTTCTTGGTTCAAAAGATCGTTGGTCTTCTTTAAACTATCAATGACACCCCTCGAAAGTACAGGGGCAGCAGAGCGTGGAGGACTTGGTCTTCTCGAGTATGGTGAAGCAGGTCTTGAGTTGGACTGAGATTGTGGCTGTGGCATCAGAGGCTGTGGTGCTGATGTTGCAACAGGATTTAATGCATACTGAATGGCACTAAAAGAACTTGGGAAAGCAATATCTTTTAGCTGTAGAAGTGATGGAACTTGCGATGCACGCACGATGGAATAAGAATCATATATGTTTCCAGGCTTTCCAGATTTAATTTCGAGGTACTTGACAGGTTCCATATTTGGAGAGAGCAAAATTCTGGAACTCCTTCTGTATCCCCGGTCTACCCTGCTACTATAATCTGTTGGATGATGAGGGGAACTCGTTCTTCGATTAATAGCCCCGAATTTTCCAGGTTCTGCAGCCTTTTTAAGTTTCAAATGGCAAGGGTCACACACTCGATGTGGTTTTCCGGGAGTAGGAGCCAGTGCTGCACGAAGTGCCTTTTTAGAACTGCAAGCATGACAATGGACTAATCCACAGTTATAGCAGTTGTGCCTTTTTCGGGTAAAACCAAATGCTTGCCTGCAACCAGTGCAAACTGATTGATCTGCACCAGAAACCCACTTATGAATGCAAATACTTGCTGTGTAGCTTGATCCACATGCTATATTCTTTATATGCCTGTCTTTTAGAGCTTCAACCAATTTTGGAACATCACAATCATCCAAATCTCCATGTCCTAATCTTCCGTTCGCACCTCTTCCCCAGGTAAACATTTCACTTCTTGAAGTGAGGACAGCAACGTGATGTGCCCCACAAGCTATTTGTTCAACGAACTCCCCAACCAATCTATCTTGAACCAGGGCAGGTGATCTTCCATCAGATTGAGGATTTCCGAGCTGACCATATGTATTACTTCCCATAGTAAATACATGACCGGATGTCGTTAAGGCAACAGTTATATGGTGTCCACATGCTAGCTGATGGATGTTGTAATCAATAAGGGCAGACACGCAGGTCGGGAGTAGATAAGTTTCCTTGTTCCCATGTCCCAGACGATATTTATCACCATCACCCCAGGTGAATAACTTTCCAGACATAACATTTGATCCCGACTGGTTAGTAACTTCTATAATAGCAGCCGTATGCCACACTCCACAGGCAACAATAATAGTCTTTAGTCCGTTCAATGATTGAACCTCCCTGGGACATGCAACACTTTCCCGATCACCATGGCCTAAAGCACCAAACAAGCCATCACCAAATGTAAACAATCTTCCTGTAGAAGTTACCAATGCTGAATGCCAGGTGCCACATGCAATTGATAAAACTTGCTGGCCTTCTAGAGGTCCACAAACTCTTTTTGGTAGCCAGTGGCTAACATTATTGCCATGACCTAGAAGTCCCGCATTATGGATCCCGTCACCCCAGGTATATAAATCACCAGATGTGGACACTGCACACGTATGAAACTCGCCGCATGCAACAAATTCAACATTCGTAACTGCCAAAAATTCAACGAGTCGAGGACGACTGAAGTCCTTTTCTATTCCATGACCAAGTCTGCCTCCACATTCCTCTCCCCATGTGAAAACCTCACCTTGTCTTGTAACAAGAGCAACATGCCGAACGCCACAAGAAATTTGGAGCACGTCAAGAACTACATTTGACTCCAAGGGTCTAGGAGTCAGTGCATCATTTTTTATGGGAATTGTACACCCATTTCCATCTATAGGTCCTCCATCAGACCAAATCTCTCCCCAGACATACACATCTCCTAATGATTCTATGTCATCTGGTCCAGAACCTTGACTTGAACAACTAGGAGCACTTGAGACACTAATTCGGAAACCATCTGTACTGCTCGTTCTTATTTGCATATTTGCACATTCAGACCCCACATCTGAGCTTGTAATATTCAAAGGATAATCATTAGAGTTAAAATCAGCAGAAATTCTACTACCGTAAGGACTAGGAGTAAATTCTAGTGGTGCACCAAATGGACGGCTGTCTTGAGGGAAATCACTAATACCATATAACTGCAAACAAATAAGTGGAATTATAACTCATAGAATTAATAGACCATAAAACAAAGATATGAAGTCCAAAGAAAAATATGCTTAGATAAATCTTCAGAAAACATTACTTAGAAGTTCACCAAAATTACAAGACTCTTAACACAGTTATAGAAAAGACTCTTCCAGCATGTTCACAGCATGTTCACATATCTGTACTTTCCTTACGATTTTTTATACTGTACAAAACTTTTATTTTAGTAAGAAGAATTCTGTAACTATTAGTTTATACAGTACCAAGGATATGACCACCTTGTAAAGGATCTTAGCAACATTACAGGGAACATGTTCCCAAATCCTCAATAGAGCTGGATGGAAGTCAGAAAATTTTATGTAATCCGAAAGGTAGAATTTTGTAACTCCTACAAAGTTATTTAGTTTCTCCCTGACCACAAATGCTGAAAGAGACTGATAAGGGATATTTTCCATGCATTCAGATTCTTTCTCCCATTTTAAAAAATAGCTGATTTGTATTTAATGAGAAAGGAGCCGCCCAAATTATACTTTGTTTAAGTGCAGAACTAATAATCTCACTAACCTTTCTTCCCGAAGTTTGATCTATCAAGTAGTTCGAGATCTATGATTTATCCACTAGCATACACAAAATAGATAGTAAATATATAAGTGCACAGACAAGCTGATTAAACAGAAACAAAGTTTGTGAACACAATTGTTTGCAGACATGAATATCTAAAAGAGATGCTATGGGTCCAAGTGATAGTGCATAATAATCTTTAAATTTATTTAAGCAAACAAATAAAATATATTGTCAAATGCAAAAGGTGTACCAAAAATTGAGGTATAACTATGTCCTGCCTGGCTGCAAATGCAGCAGGACGAACAAAGGAAACACCCATAGATTCCTATAAAGGAAAGGGCTAGAATGAAATTTTACATCGGAAATGTCACTTTGAGCACGTCTGCTACGAGGATGCCCAGTTGAAATTAAAGCTTTAAGGCCAGCAAGCCAAGCCTCTGATTCAAATTTGTCCTTGCAGATCTATAAAGTTGGAAAGATGCAATTAGTAAGCAAAAAGTTGTCATGAAAAATGTGAAATCAACTTAAAATATTGTAGATATATAAAATATTACTTGTTTGACTGACCAGATCAAGAGATCTTTCCCCGTTATTATAGATAAGTGAAAATGACAAGTATTCCTTCTCTGGGCGCAAAAATCTTTTAAAAACAGGCTGCACAGACACAACGAGAACAGAATGTTTATTCTCCATTTTCTAAAGTGAATGTAGTTAATACGCCAAAGCAACATTAACTCTAATAATATAATTGCACCCCAAAAAGACTTCCTAACTCACAGTTCTCTGCCCAGGAATAATCCGTGAAACAGAAGATAACTTCAGATTCCTTTCTTCTCCATGGGAGTACCAAATTAACGTTGTTTCATCCTGGAAATAGAATCAAATTTTAAGCATCCATATATTTCAGGTTATTGAATCAAGTATCACGTTGCCTTGTTGGATTTTTAATGAAGAGGATGTTTTGATTATTATTGAACATCCACCAACATGCATATATATGTAGTAAGAGTTTACTACTAGAATTCCAAATTTTAGGTCAATTATAAGCAAATAGATGCTTCAACTAATGTATATGCATCAATATGCAAATACTAAGGTTTTACAACCATGCTAGAGAATGAAAACTGACACCCATTCTTATACTGGTATGGGCGCACGGCACATTATTAATGAAACTTTAAAAAGTTAAATTTTCTCAACGTCAAAAGATCATGGAAGAAGGTCATTCTAGAAATTAGATTTTCTCTGGTCTTCCATTTGTTGTACACCTACAAAGTAATTTAAGAATGAACTCACTTGCAGAAGAATAATAACTGTATAAATATCATAATAAAAAGTCTCAATTCTCTAGACAGAAAGAAAGTATCACTTACTGGAGAAAGTCTGAATGGGCAAAACTTAGGCTTCCCCTTTCTACTATACTTGATTAACTGTGTACCTTTCTTCAAAGCAATGAGTGCCTTTAGAGAACAAATAAAATGCCAAAGATCAGATAAAGATACTAATCTTCTTGATCAAATTTTAATTGTAAAAAGATTGAAGTATCCAGTACATAAAAACACCCTTCAAGGAAGAATTTCGTAATCATTAGCAGAGAAAGAAAGAAATTGATTACATTAATCATTAGTAGAGAAAGAAAGAAATTGATTACATACACAAGTGTCATTATAAATAAATAATTAGGCATCAAGTCATCACCCACGTGAGCCAAACAAATAGTGTTTCTAGTATCGTTACCTTTTCAATACAGTAATAGCAAAAGCAAACAAGACAGATAATACATGAATATATATAGAAAATATCTGAACATATCTATTTGTTCCATTACTCCAATCACGAATGTTCATATTCTTAGAATGCACCTCATACTTCCAGTACTAAGAGAATAACTAGCTCCAATACAAGGATATGCAGAATATCCAACCAAGAAAAATGAGCAGCTCTCCATAAATTAAGAAAGTACCTGGTCAGTATCTCGGACAGGGGTTCCATAACTAGCAGGATCTGCCATTCCATCTGAAACAAATCGTGGGTAGCCACCGGATAAACCTACTTGTCCCAATCATCCGTATAGTCTCCATAGATGAGTCCAATCCAGAATCCTTTGGCCTATCATCAACTTCACCCCCAAATTAAAATCTGCGAACAAAACTTCAGCCAATTTTGTATCCAGATCTTGGAAAAACTCGCCCCAAACTTAGATTTACTTATAATTTTTGCAATGATCCAACAAAATTGTTACTGATCCACCGAAAATTTACAAAAGAATCCACCAGATTGGAATGCTAATTAGGTTTGTAGAGAGAGAGAGGAGGACATGTAGAGAGAGAAGAGGAAGTGACCCAAGTTTAGGAGAATGTTTGCAGTTGAACAGAAATGGATGCGATTTTGGCGCTTATTTGGCCTCCTTAACTACCTTACAAATAATACAAACTCCATAAAATATTAATAATTAATTTATTAATAAATAAATAAATAAATATTGTGAATGTTCATTTTTGAAACCAAAGTCGACCTTCTATTATTTATAAATAAATAAATATTGTGTCTCAGCCAATGCGGTGGACGCGTTAGTATGATTGGCACTACAAGAAACTTCACTTTAACAACGATTTTTTTTTTGCATAAGAAGTCATTTTTGGGTTGCTTCGGGAAAAAAAGGATCGTTGGGAAAGATTTCAAGGAGAAAAATGTCGTCAAAATGAAAAATATGACCGTTATGAGGATGGGAAGCCTGATGCTACCTTTTCGTTTACTGACGATGATTTTGTTAAGGTTGCCTCTGGGAAGATGAATCCTCAATTTGCATTCATGAGGCGCCTTTTTAGTTCGTTTTCTACTTCAATTTGTAAATTTGGATGAATTGATTTGTTTGAGTGAATGAAAATTAATAGTTTCAATTTTAAATGTGTTGGATGGATGAAGGGGTGCTATCAAGATAAAAAGGAGCACAAGTGCTGCCCAAAAATTTACGCCGGATATTTTTCCCAAACCCTCAAAGATGTGAGAAGTCAGGTCACAATGTACTAGATTATGTTCTAACCAAAATTTCGCACATGGTTTAGGAAGATAGCGTTGTTATCAAGCAGGCACTTGTATCTTCAAGATGAAATGGATGTTTTCTTGTGTGTCTTAGTGCTCAATTGAAGGCATGCTTTTCTTAAGGATTTTTGGACACTCAACCCACTGAAATAAATTCTCTCTTTCATTTATGTGTTTCTTGCTTGTGTACTTAGCGAAAACTGGCTGATATTTTCCTGTTAGAACATAATGTCTCCTTTACATGTTTTGTGGCTTTCCTGTTTGAGGTCTAAAGGCAAGATCACACAATTTCGCAGTTGATAATTCTTTTTGATCCTTGTTCTACAGATTTGGAAAAAGCCTATTCCTTAAGAGGTCTTCAGACATAAAATTACACACATTAGTGTCTTGGGGCGGCGTATCAAAGTTATATTTAATTACACCCACAATCAATACAATTTAAGTTGAGAGAAGAATTGTGAGGAGGTGTTGCATGTAATATTCTCTGAATATGTGCTCAAAATTGAAATTGTGGGATGGCATCCACTCACATATGTAGATTTTGTTCTATAGCCGATATTAGTTTCATTCTTACGTCACNGTATCAAAGTTATATTTAATTACACCCACAATCAATACAATTTAAGTTGAGAGAAGAATTGTGAGGAGGTGTTGCATGTAATATTCTCTGAATATGTGCTCAAAATTGAAATTGTGGGATGGCATCCACTCACATATGTAGATTTTGTTCTATAGCCGATATTAGTTTCATTCTTACGTCACACAAAGTAACCTGCCACTGTTTGAACTTGTTAACTGTCTTCCATTTAGACGCCCCCAAAACTACTCTCACTTTCTTCGTGACTCCCTCATTTACCTGCCTTTTTTCTATTTTTCACTCTTTCTCTTTTTCATTCTCTCCTCTTTTATGCTCTCAATTATTTGTGCAACTTTCCGTGCTTGATCTTTGATCAATTTGTGTCTGTTACGTCATCGCTGGGTTCCAATAACGACTATATTTTTCATTCTCATTCCACAATAATTTGACTTAAACAGAGGCTAAGTATATGCTTGTGTATATGTTGACTCCTATGTATGTATAGGAAAGTTAGTGAAAATCGTTGTTTAAAAACTCACTACTTAGGAGGATGATTGAACTCGACCAATAGCAGACCTGTTTAAGTCAAATATGAGAAACCATAATAAATAATATATATATATATATATATATATTATTGTCGATCGTCTAATTCGAAATTATTTTTTACCTTGTTGAACAATCCTGGATGTGGATCCTAAACTCATTGTCATTTGTGATACGTTTTAATGAATAACATTATTTATTGATTAATGGTCGGCTTGTAGTCGAGTACATGCAAAAAAATGAAAGATGAAGGCAATGCAAAAACTTTATTAACTCAAAAGGGAAAACCACGTTACAGCTGCCGGATTACAGAGTTCAAGTAAAGGCCAAAGCCCTTAATTATTTTCATAACACAGAATTAAACATTGACAGTAGCAGCCATTCTTTTTTTACACTACAGTTTTAATCACATCCCAAGCATATTCCATAGCCTTGGGCTTCTCAATTGACCTGCTGGAAGAACTGGAACTGGAATCGGAACTGGAACTGAAAAGTGTGGATTCATCCCGACCGTACTTCAAAGACTGGGCTTCTTGCTTCGAAATTTGATATGCATTTGCCAAAACTTCTACCGGCATCGACCGGAACGCCGACAGCCTTCCGGCGAGTGGGCTAATCATGGCATTGTCGTTAGTTTTAAAAGCTATCCACTCGCAGCCTTGATCGCCGGCTTTCTTTATCGCGACGAAGTTCTGTGGGATTATAATCAGCTGCTTTTCTTTGACCTCGCCGTCGAAAACCAGATTCCCGGAGTGACCCACCACCTGTAATCGGGTGCTTCCTCTGGTTATGTAGATTACAGAGTGGGCGTTCACGTTCCAGTGAGGAGCCATTATCGCATTCTGTATGCACACAAAGTTTTCGATGAAATTAGTACATGAAGTAATGCTTTGGTAGTGGAAAAGAGATTAATTCAGTTTACCCTGTACATGACGCCTTTTACAGCACTTAGCTGCAGCAAGTTAAGTATGGGAAGTGTTTGACTATTGAGGGTGGCGAGACGGCCAGCGCGGGGGTTGTAAACATCAGCGCGTGATGGGTGAGCTAAGTTCTCCCTCAACCTCATAGTGCACAGAGTTTCCTCCAAGCCATTTCGTCCTCCTTGGCCTTGCTGACCCTGCTGCTCCTCCTCTTGTCCTTCCCGTGGGAAGACAACATTAAACTTCTCAGCTTTCACAATTCGGCCCCTCTGATCCTGTTCTCCTTTTAATTTCCTAATTGTTTCTGTCTCTACATTGTAAACATCCGCCAGAACTTCATCAGGAAAGCCATTGAAGATGTTTTTAGTTGGGTTCTCACCCTCGCTCTGACTCTCTTCTTGTTGCTGGCCTTGTTGCGGATTTCGATTTCCAGCAAGGAAGAAATTCTGGAAAAAAAAAAAAAAGTGAAAATCTTGATAAAATCCCGAATAATATTGCTTACCAAGAAATTTCTGATATTCTTACCCTGAATTGGAGATCAAGCTGGTTCATTTCGTTAGCAGTGTCAAGAAGTGACACAGTAACAAGTAGCTCTTGTCCATTGTTATAAAGCCAAAGAGTTATACCCGGCGGCAAGGCAAGAACATCTCCCTGTCTGAATTGCCGAACCTTCTGATGTCGGTCGAAAAACTGCTGCTGACTCTCCGATCCTTGCTCGGATCCTTGCTGCTGCTGCATTTCTGTTTCAAATGTCTCAGCACAACCCGGAAATACAGCTCCTAGAAGACCCTGTCCTGAATTGATCAAAACCCAAAACATATCATTTTCATTAGTCTCCAAATCAAAATACACTTAGCAGTTACATAAACCAACGGAAAGTAGAGAAGGAAAAATGATTTGCCTTGTACTACATAGATGAGTTGAGCAACATTATTGTAGTGAGGCAAGAATAGGCCTTTTTGATGAATAGAAGTCCTAACAGCTGCAACACCGGCGCAATCGAACTGCTTGTTGTTCTGGTCCCAGTACTCAGCATATCCAGCCTCCGAGTCGTACCTCCGAGTTGGTTCTTGAGCGGTGAGTCTCTCAATTCTGCAATCAGTTTTGGCCCTCAGCTTGTGTTGCTGCTGCTGCTGCAACTTTAGCCATAGGAATTGTTGCTGGCTGCCCAACTGGGCAAGGCAACCTCCAGAGAGAAAGAGCAAGATAAAACTGAGAAAGAGCAAAGAAAGTTTAGCCATGGCTATTTCTGTGTACTCTACTGTGTATACTAGATATCGATCGATGTGAAGCGGTGAATAGAAATGGTTGGAATTTATAGCAGAGAGTTTGAGGTTTGGGATTGACACGTAAACGTGAATGTACAGAGTAGTGAGACATTTGGCTTCTCTTCTGCATGAATTTGCAACATTTTGGTTACACCTATTAGTTTTGGTGTTGGGGTATGTGGCGATTTGTGCCTGCTTGTATATGCATGGCTTATTGTTTTGATATGGTGCTGGAATCTGGACCATTGTTTTCGACTAGTTCACTTATTTGTTTGGCATAGATTAAGAATATTGTAGTTGCTTTTAAGTAACTTTTTATCTTGGACAATTCTACTTTTTGAAAAGTTAATAATTATCGGAATTACTTATTTTCAAATTTGATCAATACAAATATTAGTTATTTTAAAACTTGCTTATTACTGGATTGCTACCCGATTTTCTGAAGGCATGAACAAGTGTCCCATCGCTCTCGTTTGAAAGCCTAACCATGTATTCACCTCTTCTAATGTTCAAAATCAAGGTATAAAATGGATCGTGTCGGTTATGCCCAATTGTGAAATGATGATTAGGCCTGGCAAATTTTCAAAATTTGAAGTGAAAAATGGTGACCGATCTTCCCATGTTAGGACTTGAGGTGTAAAAATGATGTTCATGAATTTTGGTTTTGACCTTGCACTTTCATTGTCACGACAAATGCAATCACGAATGTCAAAACTACAAACCATTTATGAGTCTTTCAATACTCAAAGACAATCTTGAGTAACTATAGTAGCTGTCAATACTCAATTTCACAACTTGAAAGAGCAACAAACAATAATTTGCTTCAATCTTGTTAAATATACATCCTGATTTATACTCTAACTTATCGAATTTACATTTGGCACAATCTCACATCATCTTTCACATCTCACACATTTAATCCAACAATTACAATCTTGCCATGTTACCCATATGTCAACAAGGGTGTAAATCTTAATGTACAAATAACATAATCCAATTTGCTTTTTACTACACCATAAGAACCTATACTAAAACAATAGCTTGGTGTGGAGTGTTAATCATTCACATCACTATCCCAATCTTCATCCAAATACCTCTCCCAAAAAAAGAAAAAAAAAAAAGAAGAAATAAAATTATTGTACATGGTTTTGAGTGCTTTTTACGAAGAACCCCCTTTACTGCAGTAAAATAACCTTTGTATAACTTGTTCATAAAACCAGAAATGTCCCCTATGGAATATGCAATAAATAAACTACCAACAAGATTTCTCATCTTTCTATGTGAGTAATGCTATTTAGCCTCGCTAGGATTGTAACCACGATTTATGTGGCGTTAATGTAACATTAAATAATAAGTGGAATTAAATTGGTAATGTAGTTCCACCTTTTATTTAGTCTAGCACCTAACACCACATAGATTGCGGTTATAACCCATATAAAGCTACATAACATTATTCTTCTATGATTTTCCTCATCTTTAGTGAAAAATCGAGTATCGCACTGGATACAACTTAACAGTTCACGGATTACCAATTTAACAACTTTTAAGTTTCCAAATGGTTGTTACTTAACCGTTTTTAGTTTTGACCATATGTGCGGAATTAATCAATCAAAAGTAACAAATCACCTTTAATTGTTTCTAGATGATTAAGCATACAAGTCCAATTATCGTATATTAAATTGCCACAGTAATAAGGACAATAATAATAAACACCGATATGATGACAGAGAAATCCTAACTCAGTAAAAACTTCGAAACCAAACTAGTTACCTCCTTTATAAACAATAAGGAGCAAGTTACAATCATATGATATCTAGCCAACCCCACTAGACTTCCGATTTATTTCCTGTTAACTCCAAGGTCTGCTCCAAGACATACTCCAATATCTTCTGCAATTGTCTGTTCCCAGTGAAATTCCAAAAACTTGCTCCAATGCATTGTGCTCTTCATGTGCTTGTAGTCCAACCTCTCCCAACTTTCAGAAACTTCTGAAATCCAACTGAGAGAGTACATTCCTATAACCAATAAGAATTATGTAGTGTTTCGCATTGAATGGGTTTGATATTTTTCCCAAATATGTGATTGTATGATCTCAATAAAAAAAGATGAAATCAATGTATGAATAGGCTCTTGGATCTTCAAAGAATAATGTGTTTAGAAAATAAGCACAATGAACAACCACCCCACAATTCGACTTGTCACTTGAGCGTAAAGCTGGCGAAGGCGAGCGAACGCACTGTCGTTCGAGCAAGAGCTCAGCGACAGGCAGGCGAAAGACAATCTACTTTTGTTGCTCGAGCGCCAACTGAGGAAGAAGCTAGCGAAAATGCAGCGCTATATTTCTCCTTTTCATGCTTGAACCCTAGACATCATAAACCTAATTTGTACAAATTGAACCACATGCCCTTGAATTTTATAACACGTTACAAATTAGTCATTTTGCTTGCAAAATCGCCAACACTAAAAACATAACAAACTCCCCATTTAACATTATGTGACAAAACCATAGAATAAGTCAAGAAAAACTAAAAAAAAATATATATATAAACTACCAGAACTTAATCAAACAGATGTCTCCTGCATTTTTTGTTAAACCTGTTTCCTGAAATTCACAACTCAAATACCCAATATAAAAGCACGTGATATAGGAAATAATAAAATCATTAAATACATGATACGAACACTAACTAGATTGAGACGTAACATTAATGTTAATCCAAACACCAAAAAAAAAATATTACTATCACAAAAACATCAAAAACTCAAACAGTTAGGTAGATTTGGTATGGAATGCAATGCAATCAATAAATCTCCCCATATTAATCTACTTCACCTCAAAAATTTAAATTCTCCCATTTAAAACTTTTACTATTTCACCCCCCATTTTTCTCACAAATGACGAAGGGATCGATAATTAAAAGTTTTTAACATTAACATATAATAATTCAAAAATACAGTTGTTAGCATATACAAGTATAATCAATGTACAGTAAACCATCTCACGTGCTTAGTTCAAGTTAACATGAAGTAAATTATATAAGTGACATGTGTAAAGTGTCACTGATCCTTTGTAAATATGACTCCAAACCTTAATTTTGTGAGAAATGACATGCTAAACATCACTGTTTATAAGTGTATTATTCTACTTATAAAAATCAAATCATGTAAAGCACATTAGAACTTATAAAGAAAAACTCATTTTGTATGTGTATTTTCTATTCTCCCTCTAACTTTGAGCACATTTTATTTTCACATCTTTCAATATTTTAAGCTTATTATTATTTTTCACATCTTAAGTGCATGCTCTTCTCCATTAAGCGACTAAAATAACCCATGTAGGGAGTTTTAGGTTGGTTAACTTAAATTGTTGACCATAGGCGCCAAGTTATGAGAAATTCGTAGGGTTAATTACTCGAATCAAATAGGCTCCGAAAAATAATATAAGATATTGAACTTTTTACTATCGGGGATAAATTTGAGTTTATATCTAATAAATAAGGTCAGTTCATGTTCAAAGTCACCTTACTAACATGTGATTGTCATCCCAAATCTCACAAGCGATTGAGTCCCAATAACAATATCATAGTGTGTACTGTGCAGATGGTACATGAAGATACATATACTAAGTACTACATAATAACCTAATCCAGTAATGGAAACTATGTTACAGTTCATCGATTAAACACATACTTGATCACAATAAACAAATTCAAGTATATTAAATATTATGCTGTAAAGATAAATTTCCGCATTTTTTATTTTTCAATTTTCAATTTTTTGTTGGTTTTATTTTACAGTATGAATGCACCAAACA
>CAIGRS010241181.1:0-10278 GCA_903798395.1 Fraxinus floribunda
TGTAATCTTTTCACTTTTTTTTTTTTTTAACTTATTTAACTTCAAAAATGAGGTTAACTGTTTTGGTAAGCTGATGTCAACAATTTATTTAGCCCCTGTTTCGTTTAGATAAAAATTAGTAGATTTTGATAAATGTTGATGGAATATGTGGTTGAAAAATTGTGGGTTCCATGAAATATGTAGTTAAAATTAATTATTGACTTTGACTTAGATTTTAATCAGCTTTTTTAGCTGAACCAAACAGGGAGCTTAATTCTGTCTTCTAATTGTTTCTTAAGTTCAGAAAAATGGCTCTACATATTATAAGTTTTGTTGTGATATGATCACAGGTAGGCTGGAAGCAATGTTACTCGAAGCCATGGGATTATGGGAAGAGGCAGAAAAAGCTTACTCGAGCCTTCTGGAGGATAATGAGCTTGATCCGGTAGGTGCAAAAATTGGAAGATAGTCATTTTTTGGGTTGGGGTGATGGGGGTGATGGGGGTGGTGTGTTCTAGTGCAGTCAGAGATTGATTGTGTGGTGTATGGAACCTGTTTTTCCATGATGTCTCAGTATCATGGTGGTTTTGGTTTGGCTAGAGAAGCTAAAATTATTTGAAGTCTACAATTTAGCTGTCCTTCGGTTTTTATGGCTAGCAATGAATGGTAAATTTTTGAGGGTCTGGCACCAGACTCCGAGTTTGAGTGGCATAGGATTATATTTTCTGCTTCTCTTTGGATGTCTACTAAGATTTTAAGCTTCTGTCCAGATTAGATTGGAAACTTGTGTAAGGTCTAGCGTTCTGTGCTTGTGTCTAGTGTTAGTGGATGCCTTGTCCTCTTATTTGTGCTTTTTATATTTTCCAATAAAAGTTACCTGTTTCTAGTAAGGAAGCATGCATTTCTGTTGGAATGTCTCATCATTCATGAGCAAAATGTGTATGGTTTTTGTTGTCAGAGGTGAATAGAAGAGTTTGTTTAATAACAGACCCTTATTTTATAATTTTATCATGCAGGTAATTCACAAGAGAAGGGTGGCCATGGCAAAGGCACAGGGCAACATTTCCGGGGCAATTGAGTGGCTCAACAAGTATCTTGAAATGTGAGAAAACCTTCAAAGATTCATACTTTAGATGTTTTGAAAATGTCGAGTATCTCTGACTGGTGGGCTTTCATCAGATTTATGGCAGATCATGATGCATGGAGGGAACTAGCTGAAATATACGTGTCCCTACAAATGTAATCTTTCTTTCTTTCTTTCTTTCTTCTTCTTCTTCTTCTTCAAATTAACATGGTGTGACCGTGGGGAAGTGTTAACAATCCATCTAAAATGCTCCATATATTTGGGGTATATATTACCAAGAATTTAGCTATACTTCTTTGTTTTCATTTTGTTTTTCTGATTATAATTAGGTATAAGCAAGCTGCCTTCTGCTATGAGGAGCTAATTTTATCTCAACCTACTATACCATTGTATCACCTGGCCTATGCCGATGTAAGTAGCTCTTCGAAATGCGTTTCTCATTTCCTCTTAAACTATGATAAATTTATTTATGAATATGCTCACTACTTCACATGCAAGTTACATATTAGATTTTCATTCCCCATTTCCTTTTTCCTCCGAGGTGTGCAAGATTGCAAGCTTTTAGCTTTGCTCGTAGTTGATAGGATGGTGTCCACAGAAATTTATAGCCTACTATCGGGGTTAAGATATTCATGGCATTGTCTCACTTTGGTTACCTAGCCTTTAAAAAAAAAAAGAGTTACTAAACTTAATATTTGTTTCAATGTAGGTATTCCGTCTACTAATGCTTTCTTAAACAAAAATGGAAGTTTACTGCCTAATAGTGGATGAAAAGAAGTTTGCTGACCAAATTGGAACAAAGCTATAAATTCAGCAACTAATAGATTAACGTGCCTACTATCTCTAAAGTGTTTGATTGACATAGAAAATATATCCTAGAAAAGAAGATATTTTCATGTTTAGAGGAAGACAAAAACCTACTCCCTTCAAAGAAAACGTTTTCCTTAAAAACAAGGAAAATTAGGCATATTTTTAAAAGTTGGAAAATACTTTCCATGGAAAAAATAGCAATCAAACACTTCAAAGTAGGAATTTAGGTGAAAAACTGACATTTTCCATGGAAAATAACTGCAATCAAACACATCCTAATAGTTAACGATAAATGACCATTAGATAGGATTGCTGTCAAAAAAAGTCCGATCATGAAATACAGTGAGGAGGTAGTCAGGACTAACTATCCGTGTGTGTCCTACTATGAACAATATAGATTTATCTGACATCTCAGTAAGGCATTGAAAGTTTTGTCTGGAAAATTGCTGCAGATACTAATTGTGATTCTTGAGCCATTTCCAGTCTGCTCTGGTGCAATCTATGTTTACCAAAATGACCAGACTTGCTCATTGACTATTGATGCATTTTTCTCATAATAAAAAGAGTACTTGCTGAAGGCCATTTTGTTTACACTTTACATATATAGTTGCCATAATATTTGTAGAGTATAATTTGTACGACAGCAGTTCTGATGTCAACCACACGCCCTTCTGGTTCAGTGTAGCCAGAAATATTGGCGAACTGCCGCATATTTGAATGAACACTGTTTGTCAACGATTATTTCCCAAAACAAGTTGAAAGGTTAAAAGAAAAAATAAAAATAAAGTCCATGTTAGGACATGAGAGGAAATCTGTACTTAGGTCACCCCAGAAGAGGATAATTTCTTGTTCCAGTATATGGTTCCCTAGACTCACTGATTCCAAGATGACATGACAATATTTTGGTTCTGCGCTTTATTATCTTAATGGATTCTTTGAAAACTTCAGGAAAATTATACATCAATGTCTGTTTGTGTATATTTTTAACGATGACAGTGTGATTAAATCATTTCATTTTCTTTCTCGGCTCTTTTTGGTTAAACCTAGGTGCTCTACACACTCGGAGGACTTGAAAATCTTCACATGGCAAATAAGTATTATGCTTCTACCATAGACTTGACCGGTGGCAAGCATACCAGGGCGCTTTTTGGCGTATGCTTGGTGACTGGCTCTTCATCCTTGGCTCCTCCTTTCTTCTTCTTGTTCACATCAAATTTAAATTTCATTTTATAGAATGCAATATCCACTTTCTTTATCCCTTACAAACTTGTGTAACTGGAAGTCGTACATTGCTGTTTCAGTGTACATCTGCCATTGATCAACTGACGAAAGGGCGTAACAAGGACGATAAGGAGAACTTGCAGCTGGCATCTCTGTCTGCGACGGCTTTGGGGAAGGACTACAAGCAGAGAGCTCCCAACAAAGTTTTTATGCTTGCTTCTACTTTAAGAAGCTTGAAACTGTCATCATAACTACAAATTTTCTGCCCTAATACTCCTCATTTTGACTTCCTGTTTGGATATATGACTATTTGGATCGTAGTTGCAAAGAATGGATTTGAGAGAGTATTAACTCGAGACACTTCAATGATAGCATTGCTCGGTTGAGTTCAGTTTATCGGTATTACAATTGGAGAGAACTATTTTTATCTTTGAATAGAGTCCGCTGTGTTTTCCATCTTTTAGCTAGAAGAGACATGATTGGTACGCAATTAAAAATAGTTGATATTTTAATTTCTTTATCTTAAGTGGGTCCTCTTGGCCACCCACGGCCTTGGCTTTTTAGAGAATGTGGAGGACCAAATTGAACAATGCTAATATTTGGAGGATGAAATTCAAGTTATGTAATAGTTGGGTGACCAAATTGAACTATCCTAATAGTTGAAGGATAAAATTAAGGTTAAGTAACAGTTGGCGGACTCAATTGAGCTTTTCTAATAGTTGAAGGATGAAACTGATGTTAGCTAATAGTTGAAGGAGCATGCAAAACTATCCTAATAGTTGAAGGATAAAATTGATGTTAAGAAATTGTTGGAGGACTCGATTGAGCTTTCCTGACTGTTGGATGATGAAATTGTTGTTAACTATAATTTAGGGGATCAAATTGAATTCCCATAATAGTTGAAGGATGAAAATAATGTTTAACTATTAGTTAGAGGACCAAATTGAACTGTTATATTAGTTGAAGGAACATATTGAACTTCCCAAATAGATTAAGGAAGAAATTGACGTTAACTAATTAGCTTAAGGATCAAATTGAACTTCCAAAATAGTTGAAGAATTAGATTGATGTTATTTAGTATATGTAGGATGAAATAAAACATTATCAATAGTTGAAGGATCAAATATTTGTAGAATGGAATTGTTATGAACTAAAAGATGGAGGATCCAATTTTATTTTCCCAATAGATGAACGACGAAATCAGTTTAAAATAAAAGAGGTCACAATTCGACTTTCCATATACTTCTAGGATTAGATTTATTTCAACTCATAGTTAGAGGATCCACTTTGACTTAACAAATAGTTCAAGGATGAAATTCATTTAAATATAAAGTCTGGACCGAATTGGACGTTACAAAGATTTGTAGGATGGAATTGTTATGAACTAATTGAAGGAGGAAATTGGTTGAAATTAAAAGTCAGAAGACCCAATTGGATTTTCCCAACATTTGTAGGATGGAATTGATATCAAATAATAGTTAAGAGGATACAATTTGATTTTGTGAATAGTTGGAGGATCCAATTTGACTTTCCCAATAGCTAGAGAACTAAATCTGTTTGGACTTATAGTTGTAGGATCCAATTTCACTTTCCCAATTCTAACTCATAGTTGGAGGATCCAATTTGGCTTTCAAATAATTGAAGGATGAAATTGGTTTAAATTAGAAGTCTGAGGACCCAATTGGACTATCCAATTATCTGTAGGATGGTTTTGTTCTGAACTAACAGTTCGAGGATTAAATTGATGTTAACAAATAGTTGAAGGATCCAATTTGACTTTCCCAATAGTTGAAGCAGGAAATTGGACTTACCTATTTACCTTCATCCTCAAACTATTGCGCCCGCATCTTTTCAATATTTAGCCCGTGTTTGGTATACATTAAAATTCTCCTCATTTTTCTACTCATTTTCAACTACACATTCTTCAATAAAATAATATTTTCCATCACATCAATAATTTTTCCTTTTTCTTTTTCAACCACATATTCTCCATCAATCTACTATTCCAAAATACATTATCCTAAAATAATATGGCCCATAACATTTTCCAAAAGGGTGTCCTTAATGGACACAAAAGGGCTCCAGGGGGCGCCTGGCTCTCTCATCTAGAGACGGAGGAGCTTTCTTCACTTCAACATCATGCTCTGCTTTTTGGGAGAGACCCTTTGAGAATGAGGGGGGAAACCAATAGAAAGGATTATCCCTCTCACAAACTACAACTACAGCTACTAGAACATGGTGAGATCACACAATTAAGTCCTTATTTGTCCCACATTATTTTTTTGATTCTCAGTTTTCTACTCATTTTCAACCACGCATTCTTCAATAAAATAATATTTTCAATCACATCAATAATTTTTCCTTCTTTTTCAACCACATACTTCTCACCACATTACTTCAAAAAAATGCATTCTCTCTTTTTAATGTGCACCAAACATGTGCACCAAACACACTCTAAATTGAAATTGGTAATAAAATACGACATTCAAACATGTTATCTAACAAAAGATGAAAACTGAACCCTTTCAGATGACTGTACGTACATCTAGTTGCTATTTCTTTTCCATTAGCAGTTTAAGAACCCATACTAAATTTTTTTCTGGAAATTTAGAATGGAACTAAAGATTGGTCAGTGTTAAATAACAATCTTATAATTAATATAAATTGCACGGATTTAAATAACTAAAAAGCTAAAAGACTTTTGTCAATAATTCATTCACACCCTATAATAGCAAATCTCATGGGCGTTTTCCAATCGAAAGTAGAAAAATTTGAAACTACAATACCGTAAAAATGTCTTAACAGATGGAATCCTGGAAACAAACAAAATCCACTAAGCTATGAAAGGGTATGTAAATCTTAGGAGAAAAACTCTGATTTGCATCATTACTCTTCCTCCTCAGCCTCATTCTCAGCAATGTTGAAGTACCTCAATTCATAGACAGTGCGATCCTTGTTAGATGCTATCACTCGGAGCCAATCACGTACATTGTTCTTCTTCAGGTACTTCTTTGTCAGGTACTTCAAGTACCTAAGCATCATATAACATGACGATGCGTGATGTTTGAAATAATACACAAGACATCATGGGGTAGATCTAGAAGTATTGGCAAAATTATGAGCACGGCAAACAGTAAAAATGCGGGTATCAAACATATATACAACTTGCAAGTCTTACAGACAATGTCATAACCTAAGTTTGAGTTAGTCCCCACTTGCAATAACCACCCCCGCCCTACAGAAAAGAAAGAAATATAGGCTAATGGAAGGGACACATCACACTAAATAATTCACACACAGTAAAACAAGTTCTAATTAATAGCAAAAAGCTCCATACTAAATGATGCTAGGGATTAAAAATCAATCTCCAGTTCATTACCACTAACAACTAACACATGAATAAGACTTGTACCTACAAAAAGTCATACTTCTCTTATTTTTATACAACTGCAGTCACAATTGCACTAGAACTTAATGGTACAAGAGTCCAGGGGATTGCCCACCACATAACACGCTATCTACTCTGTTTCCTGCACCCGTTCTTTTCCTCACTTCTATTTACCTTCAACCAATAAACTTCCAACTATAACATATATGAATTAAGCTTCATCTCCATGTACCTGCAACATCTGAGTTATTGCAATTATGGATAGGAAGATCACTTAGCTCCCCCATTCTAAATCATGGTTCTTTTCACGAATGTTCATAGTAGATGATCCAAGAGTTCTTTTTTTTCCCTACCTCAGCTAATACGTTTAAATTTCAATATAGACCAGGCTGAATAGTTGGCAACATTGTAAGAGCCTATTTTAGAATAGGGAATCTACAGAACATGAAGATCAGTCTCAAAGTGTATATATGGTGACAAACTAAAAGCAAAAATGCATAAAGAAAGCCAAGAATCAGGAGCCAAATAAAGGATCAATTATTGTTGGCATGGTCTAATCACTAGAGAGAGATATAATACAATATCGGAGTTTCAATGATTAGCACTTAAATGGTAGCATGTAACTCAGAAAAACTGGACTGACAATCTAGCGACTAATTCATGCTTTGGCATTAAAAAACAACAAAATTACATTAAAACCGAAACAAACACGTGTAGACAAAAGTAAAGAAATTAAATAAATATGAATTCTAAAGAAGACAACTGAGCTACCTCTTGGAAAAGCTAGTCTCGTTAGCTGTAACGGAGATCTTGTTCTTGTCGCGGATGACAGTTACGGAATCTCCGAGTGCACCGGGCTTTCCTCCGACCTTGATGCGCTCCTGGAGGAATTTTTCGAGTGAAGCAATGTCCATGATCTTATCCTCTACCGGCTTCGAGCAATCGATAACAAAAGTCGCTGCCTTCTTCTTCCCTCCCTTCTGGGCGCCAGTCGAAGCTCCTCCTTTACTCATTTTCGTTCACTTTGAATCAAATTCTTCTACAACAAAACTGCATTTTCACAAATAACAAAGATTAATGAGTTGTATTAATCACAAGCTTGTAAATTTACAATACAGATTGATTAATAGGTAAACTGACTGAATGAGAGCAACGGCGAATTGGATGGAGAAATGAGATTAGGGTTTGGCCTTAGATTTTATACACAGTTGGGTAATGCCCTATGGGTTATGACTGTCTGGGCCGCAGAATTTGGACTAGCACTTTCAATTGGGCCATACCAATTCGAGGCCAATATGTTTTTTGAGAAAAAATTACTGAAATCCTACTTGTTAATTGAGAAAATTAGTAAAACCAGTCATTTAAGTTTGCAAAATCAAAAATTGGATCTAAACTTTATTTAATAAAAAATCAGGTATTACATAATAATTATATATTAAAATTAAGTTTCAATCAAAATTAAATTAATCTCTCTCATCTCTATCTCTCACTCGCTCTCCTCTCTCACTCTCCTAGTCTTGCACCATCATCATCGAAGTTTTGGCCAACAAGGCCGCGCATAGCGGTGATCAACAACTTGAAGCACCGGCTAAAGGCGGAGGAAATGGCAGTATTGGTCGTCAAAGCCTCCACCGCGTCGACAACCCAAATCGCCCTTTCCCCATTCCATCATCTCGCAGCAACACCACTGCTCGATTCGTCGTTCGTGGGAGTGACTACCTGCGTGAGAAAAAATAGGTTTAAGCGGCGCATTTGTGATTCTGTTTTTGATGGTGTTGTTCCATGAAAACCATCGACTAGGTAAGGCGAGATGGCTAGTTGGTGAATGCGACCCCATGCGGCTTAATCGTCTGGATGATCAGATCTGAGTCGCTGCTACTAGTGCTGTCATTCGTAGTAGTTGCACCTGGTCTCGAGATGTGGTTTTGGCTGTTGTTCCAAGCTGGCTGTTGGCTATTATTTTTGGTATTGATGGAGGTGAAATCGTGGTTGTTGGTGTTGGTGGAAGTGATGTTGTGGTTGTAGTGGTTTGTAACGTGGTTGTGGTGGCAAGGTTTATGGTGGTGGATCTGACGATTTTTTGTGGTTGTGGTGGAGCGTACGGTGTTCCTAGTTATCTGAAGTGGTGGTGGTTCAAACGACGGTGGTTTGGCGACAGTGGTGGTGGTTCTGGCGCTCCGGAGGCTGTGGTTCTGTCGGAGGTCTCAGGTGTTAGTGGTTGTCACAATTATTTGGTCGATTGTGACCATTAAATTGGTTAATTTATGACCAATAAATAATACGTGGCCAATGAAAAAATAATTTGTGACCATGAAATTATATATGACCTAAAAAATTATTAATTTGTGATCGATAATGTAATAATTTGTGACTGACTAATAAGTTGTGACTCATAATATTTGTGATTTGTGACCTGTGACATGTGACCAATTAATTTTTTTGATTTGTGATCTATGAAAATTTTATTATGTGACCATAAAATAATTTGTGACTTGTAAATTTTTTTAGTTGTGATCAAAAAATAATTTGTGAGCAATTAATTTGATAAAATGTGACAAATAAATAAGCTGTGACTCATAAGTATGTATACATGATCATGAATTGTATAATGTGATTTAAATTTATTTAATTAATAAAATATATTTAATGATGGGATAGTGTTGCCGCTGCCGGAGATTTGTTTGGTTTTGTGAGTTTTGATGGTCTCGATTTGGGAAAATTTGGTCGCGATCTGGAGCCGAAAAATTTGCAACGAGTTTTGTTGGTTCCTTACAGTTAGTGGTTGTGGGCGTGTAGTGGTTGTGGTTGTAGTGGTGGTGGAGGCTGTGATGGTCACGATCCTAGTGGTGCCAATTTTGGGCGACGATGGTTTTGGGTGTGAGAGTCGTTGCTAGTGGTAGAAAATGTGTGGAAAATCTAAGCTTTGGGTGTCAAAGTTTTTGGGGTAGTTAGTGGTGGTGTGCAAATGGTTGTGGTGGTGCTAGCGGTAGCGGTGCTAGCGAAGTGGTAGTGGTGGTGTTGGTGGCGGTGTTGGTGGGGGTTATGGCGGTGACTAATTTTGGATTTGATTTTTTAATGGTGTTTGGGTAGTGTTCCTTGTGATATTGACTACGGTAGTGGGGTCAGAGGTGATGGTGACGGTGACGTAGCGGTGATAGTTTGCTGTCGGGAGGTGGTGATGGTTCCGGCAACGGGGTTTCGATTGCCATCCTGTTGGCAGCAGTGATGATGTGGTGGTCACAAGTGTTGTTGCGGTCACATATTATTTGGTTGTTTGTGATCATTAAATTCACCAATATGTGCCCAATAAATAATATTCAACCAATGAAAAAGATAAATTGTAACAAAAAAATAATGTGTGAGCTATAAAATTATTAATTTGTGATCGATAATTTGTGACTGTCTACTAAGTTGTAACTTATAAATTTTCTGAATTGTGGCCTATAATATTTTTGATTTGTAACCATAAAATAATTTGCGACGTTTTAATTTTCGATTTGTGACCGATGAACAAATTGTGATCTATAAAATTTTGAAATTGTGAACGTAAAATAATTTGTGGCATATAAAATTTGTGATTTGTGACCAAATTATAAGGAATTGTAAACTTAATATATTTAATTAATTAATTTTAATTTTTTTTTTTTAAATCTAAGATTTGAAATTTTAAATCGTAATCTCTTAAATTTGAAATGGGTGAAACTTAACCTCTTATTTATGAATTTTTCCCTTTTAATTTCAACTTTTAAAATCAGGTATTATTTTTTTTTTTTTCAAAAATCAAATTATAATTATT
>CAIGRS010241201.1:0-13965 GCA_903798395.1 Fraxinus floribunda
TTTACTAAAATTTACTAAAAATTTGGCTTTAATCTCACCAAACAAGGACTATATTTTTCATGCTTTGGCTTTCATTAATTAGAAGATGAAGATAAATAGTGTATATATTGAAAATAAAAATGAATTTAGATAGAAAATATTTCTACTCCAAAAGAAAAGTTGGTTGACCAATAAAGTTTCCATCTCCAATTTTCTTGACGCGTTATAGGGACGATAATTGGTCGGGTCAAGTCGGCTTGAGCTCGTGTTTCAAAACTCGATTCAACTTGATCCTCTGACCATAACGTTATGAATTGAGTTGAGCCTAGCTCTTCTTGAAAAGAAATTAGTAATAAAATAAGCTCGAAAACAAATCAATTTACGAACCATCTAGATTCATGACTCGTCTTAATATGAACAAGCTATTAATTGATTGAGTCGGGGTGAGCTTAACCAAGAGTTGACGAGAGTATTGGTCCATTTGTCACCCCTAAGAAGACTTGGTACTGTCATGAAAAGCTGCTACTACCCACATAAACACTCTTGAACATATTTTTAGTCGCAAGTGAAATTTCACCCACTGGAAATAAAACGCCAAATTCATCCTGGAAAATTCAAATCTCCCTCCAAAATTCCACCTAATGGAAACCCTAATTACACCACATATTCAGACAACAATCAAAGCTATCACAGTAAAAAGAAAATCATTTTTTCTCAAACCATGTCAAAATCGAAACATCAAGACGATTTGGATCTTCTCCTTTCGCTTCAGGATCGCGTTTTAGAGACCCCACCTGCTTCTCCTTCTTCCCATTCTCCAGGTACCCTTCAAACCCCCTTAAATACACACGCTAAGTTAATAAGTTGACATTTAATTAATGCGTTTTGTCAGATTTTGGTGGAATCGTGTAATTTCTATGCAAGCTTGTCAGTCTGATTTTTATACCAAATGTGTGTGTTTGTGCGTCGTATGGATTATTCAAGATTTTATTTTGTTGTGTTTTTACTAAAAATTGTAGATTTTGTGATGCTTACAATTTATTTAGATGTTATTATAGACGTATTGTAAGCATTTGGGGAACTGAGATTCTAAATTTGTTGGATTTATTTATATGACTTGGTTTAAATTTTTATGTGAAATCTATAGATTTGAATGCGGGATATTTATCGGATGATGGATTGCCGAACCGAATGGGTCAGGGGGACATGTCTGTCTTTCGGGAGGCAGTTCAAGATTGTCTTGACTATGATCCTGAAAGTGCCATGAAATCTCTCAAGTCCAAGCAGGACAAGCGATCCAATGATGCTGAGGTTGAGAAATTTTCAGGTCTGCGAATTCGGTACGTTCAGCTTCAGGTTTAGTAGAAAAATACTTGCTTGATGATAAAATTGTAACATGTCCGGCAAGCCTTTTTGGGCAGAACTTGACATTACCGGTGACAAGATTTTAACTCTCATCTTATGTAACACTATTCAGTCCCACGCAATATGCATTAAATTTTGCCTCTGCTTCATAAATTTCAATTGGTGATGGAAGATTGGGTCACTTGCTCTACGTTAACTTGAAATTTTCTTACACAAGCGTGCTTTAGGCAGTTGGGCATAACAAAAGAGTGAATGGTGGTTAAATCTTGCAAATTTGTTAGAGAATGCCTCAAATGCAATGGCATATCCAGCTTATTGCTTCTTTGTGGGATCATTCAGTGTAACATTTCATCCGACTAAACTAAAATTTTATAACTTTGTCGAAGAATTTTTGAACTATTAATTATTCAAGTCACATTAATAAATTCAAATTACTGTATAGTTTTATTCAATCTATAAAAATTGCTAATGTAAAATTATATCTTAGCTAGGACAATGCTTCTATGTGTCTGTCATCTTCTTTGTCCAAACCTTTCAATCTTTTCATAATTATTATAGTTCTCTGCTCCCTTCAGTAGAAAGTAAAAGGGCTCGAGAGCTTACCTTATTATTGGAGAAAGATATGGACCCTAGTTTGGGTTCTTGCCGCAAGCCACTTTTGGATGTCATTGGACTGTTGAAAACTAATATAACCTTTCTTCACTCAAGCTCTCACGGCTCAATCTCTTATTTGATAATAAAACTAGTTTCCCTATTTTTAATAATAAGCTTACCACGTGCTAGTTTTTCCATCATCCTGTCCAGAGCAAATTGAATGAGACCAGGTAAAAAAAGGTTATCACTTTGCCAAGGAATGAAGCTGTGTCCTCTAGCTTAAAGTAGCAACAGTTCAGGGTTGACTTGTTATTTCTTTAGCTTCTTTCAGTGGGTTATAATTTTTCTAGACTTGTATTCTTGATGTATTAACTAGTCACATTTCAACTGCCACCCTGGCATTCCTTAAGAATTATCCAGGGGGATTCATACTGTTGGTGGAACCTATTTATCTACTATTTTTGTTGTTTATTTTGTCTGGTACAGGAATCTGATGGTATCACATATTGAACTCAGCAACCGTTTGTCAGATATAAGATTTGTTCTGTTACCTGCTTTAAAGTACGTAAAAACAACACTTGAATAAGTACTCTAATAGTTTCCTAGATGCAATTTCATATAGTCATTGATGGCATTCCTTTTGAGCTTTAGGAATTCTCTGATTGGAGATACTCTTTCTGGGTGTTGGGCCACAATTGGAGTTTTAACGGATAAGGGACAGCCTAGAACTAGTTCTGCAGGAAAGACTTTCGCTATTTGGAGAATGGGATGTTTGGATGAAAAGACTATTTCTATTTTCTTGTTTGGTGATGCTTATCAGAAAAACTGTGATGAGAAAGCTGGAACTGTGTTTGCTCTGTTCAATTGCAATGTCCGCAAGGATAACTCGGTATAATTTTTATTTTGTTGATTCATTTTCATGGGAATTCTTCAGATCTTAACTTCTCTATATATTTTTCTCCAGGAAAATGGATTCTCGTTGAGTGTTTATTCAGCAATGCACATTTTAAAGATGGGTACTTCAGTGGATTATGGTATTTGTAAGGGTAAAAGGAAGGATGGAATGGCTTGCACGCTAGTTATCAACAAGTAATACATTCTCCCATGCATCTTTTATGTAGAATAAATTAGAGTAGTCCCTGGTCCATTTCACCTTCTAGGGATATTTCCCCCGATGCTGATTCAGTTATTATGAATGGGCATATAACTATCAATTTTTTGTATTATTTAACCTTATAATTAAGAAATCTCTTTGCACCTGCAGGCGCCAAGGAGTATATTGCAGCTACCATAAACTGGTAAACTCATGTTACCCGCTCTTGTCTTGCTTAAGTCATCCGAAAATTATACCCGAATATAATCAAATTTTTTTATTAACTATTTTTTCTTTAAGAAAAAATCGGAGCAATATTCAGTTACAAGGACAGAACTAAAAGGAGGGTAAGTAATCCTGTTCAAGCCATTAAAAATGTTCCATGGTGATTTATTTTTCCCCATGATGATTCTATTGAACTTCTTGTTTCAGGAACTTAAGGACAGCCTTTATAGACCGTCGCAAGTCACAGGGTATTTACATTAATACTGCGAGTGATAGAACAAACTTGCCAAAATCCTCAAAGGCTCCTGTGAAATTGTTGTCTGTTGAAGGATTAAGAAAGGCATTAAGGTTTGTTTGAAATATTTCGATTTTGTACATGCTGTATTGTCGTATTTGATGGAAAATAGAATCTAGACCATTTCACTGTGTATTTTCTCTTATAACATTAATATTAGATAGCAGATGTTTAGATCGAGCTAAATAGTTTAGAAGCATCCAACAGCATCTTACTAAGACCCTATATTCTGGTTCTACATAAGAATAATGTCTTCCTCGCTCTCTTTTCTAACTTGAGTAGCAATGTTTCGTAAATTATCTTTCTGCGTTTTGAAAGCAACATTCTTGTGTTGGCTATGTGGAGTCTAATTATGTGGTCTAATTATTCCCTCAACTGCAGAATCGGCTTAATTTCTTTCCTTATATAATAAATTTGGGGGGTGGGGGAGGAGTTCTATCTTGGTGTGAGGAAACCTTCTAATCGCCTTCATTATAGTGAAAAATTTGTAGCGGCGAGGGTGAACCATTAAAAAGCTGTGCTTTTTGTTTCTGATTTCTTTCCATTTATCATTGTTCCTGGAGCTATGGATTAAGGTTTAATTCTTAATGACTCGTATACTACTGTTTCATCACTTGGATATATATGCTGAAGGATTCAGTTAACTGAAAATGATATTACCATAAAATTTCATGGTGCAGCAATGCGAGCAAAGTGACCACTAATGTACACTCACAAGGAATACGATTTCTCACTGAAGTTACAGGTTTGGGATGATTTCATTAGTCTACATTCGTCTCATGAATGGTCCATCATATTGCTGTTAATAGATATATTGTTGGCAATTCACGGAGAAAACAGGTTCAAAACCAGTAAAAGAAGCATCTAATGTTCCACCTCAACCCACGAGTAAAACAGACGGCCGGTGAGCACAAACTTGTCTATGCATATATTCTGCTTTCAACTTAACACGAACTTGTGTGTTCTCGTGCTGAAAATGCCGTGTTTAGGTCCTTGAGAAAAGATATGCACAGAAGTAGACCAAGCCAACAACCAGATTCCAAGAAAATCAAACTGGATCAGAGGCAGGCTCCAGTAGAGAAAGGCAAGCAGGTTGGTAAAAAGATGATTGAACTAGACTTGTTTAGCTCAGATGACGAGCTTTAGTGGCATGTGCCGTAAAGTTGATGGGACAGTATTAATGACGAAAAAGAAACTAAAATATTGTCCATAGTATTATCCAGTTCTATCTGTCCTAAGAGTTATGTTCTTCATGGTTGACCCCTCATTTCCCTGAATGCATGATAACAATTCCAAAAATCTGGAAATGGCTAGGAACTGTATGATCCTTAAAGATGCAGATGTTTGAGAAATACGCTGTCGTAGTTGCTTTTAGTGAAGTTTTGGGGTGCTCCGTTGGGCTGTAATAAATTCTACATGATGAGATGCCAACATGAATGAGAAGACGTGTACATGGATTTATTTGCTCTTCTAATGCATACATCTGAACCCATAATTTGATACAATTTCCTAGTTTTCCCAGTAATCACTTTGGCGTACCATGCCGACTTTTTGCGGGCAAAGCTTGAATCATAATTAAGCATGTGGAGCACGCATTTTATCTATAGGACCCACAATTTATTATCAACTTTATAAAACACAAGTCAATGTTGAACGTGTGTTGTATGTTATTATGAAGTTTATAAGTACTATAAAAATAATATTTGAATATGCGTGAATATTAATTAATTTAAAATTAATATCAGGGAATATATACGTGATAATGAATGTTAAATCATTTATTTAATTGTCAATTAAGTAAAATTGGATGTTAATTAAAGTACATTGACGCGAATAATGAAATGTATTTTTGAATGTGAAATTATAATTAATTTATAATTAGAATTAATAACATTGAAATGTATAAATAAAAATGAATGTTAATGTTAATTAATTGAGAATAAGTATACTTATAATATTTTAAATCATAACAAACTTTAATTTAGTATTTAAGATTGAAAGTTGATGGAGTGGTTGTGCACTCAATTTTAACGTAAATTGATGTAGCGTCTCTTTCTAGTGACGCAATACTCAATTATTTATGAGATAATATAAACTTATTTATTAAGTTACTTAGCTTAATAATAGGTGTAAGTAATCAACAAATTAGTACTATGTAGCCCCGCCCACTACATATTGCTCTTAAACGACGTCGTAAGACTCCCCCAACCTTTTTATTTGTGTTCTCTCATTTTTGCGTCCAAAATAAGTCAAGTACATACAAATTTTTTAAAATTTATATTTTTGTAACACTTTTTGAATCACACATTCTTAAGAACCTGTTTGGTAGAGATTAAAATCGGATTAAAATTGAAAAATTAGTCGTTCTTGTTGATTTTTATTAGACGGGTGTGACCCAATAACAATCATATTTTCGATTTTAATTGTTACCGAACAGACTCTTAATAAAATAATTTTTTTTGCCCCCATGAATTAGTATTTGTGTAGTTAACATCTGTAATAACGATGAAATCTTGTGAATGAATGGGAAAAAAAAAA
Organism: Fraxinus floribunda; assembly: GCA_903798395.1. Lineage (NCBI taxonomy): Eukaryota > Viridiplantae > Streptophyta > Magnoliopsida > Lamiales > Oleaceae > Fraxinus > Fraxinus floribunda. The sequence goes on from CAIGRS010241201.1 coordinate 6,090, forward strand.
TTATAAAAGGATTAAACGATTCAATTTGATTTTAGTTGAAACCGTTTAATTTTGAAATTTTAACCGTTGCAAAGAATTTTGTTTGAAAATAGGTCAAAATCGCCGAACTTGATTTTTCTCTTCTTCGAAACGTTCCTTGAAATTCATCTATTTGCTTATATACCCTTTTTGTGCTCCACATAGGAATGGACCAAACTATTAGCCCATTTGACTCCCATTAATTCATAATACATTTTTTTTCCTCTTTTTTTAATCATATATTTTTCAATGAAATAATATTACAAATAAATTAATTTTTTTTAAACTACACATTCTAAAAAAAATAAAAATAAAATACTATTTCATAAATTACAACATCAAATAAAGGGGGTCAAAGATTGACCTCTTTGCTTTGTCACACTTTACGTTTTTTAGAACACTTTAGAATCTACATACTGTAGCGATTAAAGTAAAGTGGGTTACTTATGTAGCTGCAATGGACATTAAAATAGAATATTTCATATTTTTGTGGTACTGATTTAACTTTGTGAAATTAATCATTCGAGTGTCACGTCATTAAATATTAACGTGCTATATTCAGTGGGTGTTTGGCCCCCATTTTTTCTAGGAAGAATTAGTTTTTGAATAGTGATCGATGAGAGAATATGTGGTGAAAAAGTGATGAAATTTTTTTGATTTATGTGTAATATTATTTTATTTGAAAAATATGTAATTGAAAATGAATACAGTAGAAAAATGAATGGAAAAAAAGAGAAAGAATGGGCTCAAGATAAAGATTAAGCCCTCCAATAAAAATTGATAAAATGTAATATTTGAAAGTTGATAAAAGATATGCAACGTGTCCCAAAATTTATTCATCCCTCTCTTGCAGCTTGAAAATCGAAATCATTAGGTTCAAATTTCTCTCTCTCACACTGTGTTTGTGCGGGAAAATTTAATTGTTTGATAAATGTAGCTGTGGGTTAGTTGCTATTTGATTATTATATAGCCCAATTTTGGGGTTTTAATATTATGATTAGGGTTTTGTTACCGTATATTTTAAGATTTCTCATTGTTCTTCGACTGATTTTTGCAGTTAAATACCTTTGCTGACAAACAAACTCCCTGGGAATACTCAATTCAATTTATTAGAGACGAAGGATCCAAGGGGATAAATAGTTCGCCGGCCGGAGCTAAGTTAAGGTTGCGGGTGGCGAGGATGAGCGCGTCGAGGTTCATAAAGTGCGTCACTGTCGGCGATGGGGCTGTGGGTAAAACTTGCCTTCTCATTTCCTACACGAGCAACACCTTTCCCACTGTAAGTATTCTTGTACTTTTCGCTTCCTTTAAATTACCATATTCCTTTGTCTTTGTATCTTTGTCTAATTCTTGTTTACTATATCTTGAATTCGTGATCGATCTATAATAAGTCTTCCGTTTTCTGGCTTGAGGCTGCTTGATTAATCTATTTTAGTTTAAGACCCAAATCCCCTCTTCTCTTGCTAGATAGAAAATGGGAAAAAACTATTTCTTGGAACGAAACAAACAACGGAATTATTTCGCAGGGGGTTTTATTTCTCTTCTTTTACTTCCACAAGGGAGAAATGATTGATTGGGGAAAAAAAATTAAATAAAAAAGAGAAACTTTGCTGCAGTCTGATCCTTGACCCACCTTCCTGTGCTATTGATAAACTGATCATAGGGACCAGTGCTTCATCCCCTACTCAACATAGGGCCTCCAAAAGAACTGTCCCTACTGTCCCAAATCAGGATAACACTGTCCCCCCACCCCAGTTAAATCTTGAATGGCTATCAGAGCATGGTCAGGTGATTCTAGGAAGGCACATTGTACAGCTTGATGAGGAGCTAGAAAGAGCTCACTGAAGCAATTTATCGAAAGTGGTTTGGTGTTTGAGAAATAAATGAATCCAATATTAGTATACACTATTGAGGGTTCTCCTCTGAGGGGGGTGCTTGTGGAGTTGTGTACCTTTATAAAAAAGGAATGGAAGTCATGAAAGGAGATAGTTATAGTATTATGGATTTCAAGGAATTTTTCTATTTGGGTTTTGTTTTGGGTGTCCTAATTTTTGCACTCATATGCCCTGATGCTTGATCGAGAAGGGTTCTTGGGTTATTTGACCACTTGTCAGGGTAAGAAGATAATACATATTTACACATACATGTCTTTGGTCCTTTTATTTTTGATGGCTTTCTTGGTTCTAATTGAAAATGTTAATGATATCTTGAACTTTTTTTGGATTTCTGGAAAAGAGGAATGGAAGTCATGGAAGGAGATAGTTATAGTATTTATGGATTTCAAGGAATTTTTCTATTTGGGTTTTGTTTTGGGTGTCCTAATTTTTGCACTCATATGCCCTGATGCTTGATTGAGAAGGTTTCTTGGGTTATTTGACCACTTGTCAGGGTAAGAAGATAATACATATTTACACATTACATGTCTTTTGGTCATTTTGATTTTTGATGGTTTTCTTGGTTCTAATTGAAAATGTTAACGATATCTTGAACGTTTTTGGATTTCTGGAAATAATTGTCCTAAAATGAGTTTAGCTCCCTCCCCCCAAAATCATTCATGACATTTATGAGGACAATATACAGTAAGGGAAGGGTGAATCATGTGATTTATTCTGTTATGAAAAAAATTTATCAAACTTAATCACAGTTTTAAATTAGTATGTTTGTAATTTTCTTTCCTTTGCTCCTATCTCCAGATCCATATGAATCTCCACTGTTTTGAACTAGTATGTTCGGGGGCATATATTAGAATAACTTCTGGATTTTTCATGAACTTTAATGCTGTAGTTTTATGTTGCCAAACTCAGCCTTCATATTTTGATTTATGGTTTATATATATGTCATCAGCTGCAACTATTTTTTTCTTCTTCCCTTTGTTCCTAAGTGGTTCCTCTCCTTACCCTCGAGTAGTGATGGTTTTCAAACTGTCTACTGGGTATTAAGGGCGATGGTCTCCTTTGGTTGCCTTCTAGGAAGCACTTCTTTCTTTTTTAGGTATGTTTGACGTTAGAATCCCTGGTTAGCTTTTCTTTTCGTTATGCGAGGATGGCACTAGGTCCGTATCGGGAAGGAAAACTGCTTATTGCAGATTTCATGTTAGTATGAAGGGCTGTATATTACTTTGTTTGGACATGCGCGTGAATATAGGTGCATGACATGGTTGTCAAATTTAGGAGCCATGATTTTGGCAAAGTGTTCATGACTCTAGATACAGCTACATGGGTACATTGATCATGAAGTCAGTAAGGTAATACAAGAAGTTCTGAAGAGAACATGTAGAGGTCACTATAGAAAAAAATATGAGTAATGCGTTTTCACAAAATGTTGCACATTATAACTAAAAAATGATATAAAGGAGGCACATCTTTTTAAGACACAGGGTAGTTTTTGATATATGTATTATATGTCGGAGAGTTGTGTTCATTTCCAAATGTCTGGACACATTTCCTGTCGAACATGGCTCTGCATCGGTAACCAGAGAGTTAATTCTTAAAGTCGCTTTATGCATATGCATTTCACGTTTTAGAAGTATATTGATAAAGCCCAGAGCTAAATTCCTGTTTTACCTCTAACCCAGTTGAGTAAAAAAGTTACAAAATAGATGTTTTGAATTTTTTCATTAATTGTGGAAGAATTCTAATTGCTGTAACGTGAACAGGATTATGTGCCAACAGTTTTTGATAATTTTAGTGCTAATGTGGTTGTGGATGGGAGCACTGTTAATCTTGGCCTGTGGGATACTGCAGGTCAGTTGTTTTCAGTTGACATGTTTTCTTATTCATCTTTACACCATTTGTTGTACAGTAGCTTAGGCACTTGTCTTGTTGAACAGGTCAGGAGGATTATAATAGATTAAGACCCTTGAGCTATCGTGGTGCTGATGTTTTTATTCTTGCATTTTCTCTCATTAGCAAGGCCAGCTATGAGAATATCTCCAAAAAGGTAAGATTGACTTTACCACTTTGGTATGATTATTGCCCTTTTGTGCATTCCTCTCCTCTGCAACAAGAATAGAAAAGGCTCAGATGGCATAATGCTGATGGTTTTTTGTAAACTTTCTTTTGATGTTCAGTGGATTCCTGAATTGAGGCATTACGCACCTGGAGTTCCAGTAATTCTTGTTGGAACAAAGCTTGGTTAGGATTTCCTGCTTCCCTTTCTCTTGTTATGCTGTTATAATAATTTGCTACTCTGTTCTTTTATATTAGAAATAGTGGTAATCTATTATATGCAAACAACTAAAAGTAGTTCTTAGTTTTCTTTCTTGGAGTTATAGTCTACAAGTGTATTAGGTAGTAAGTAGTACATATCTTCATGACTTTGTCCAACTATTCTTTTCTTTAATGAAATTTCGTTACCTCGAACATCATGTGAACTTGCTATTTATTTTATAAATTTTGTTATAGTTCTCTGTATAAGCTGTCATCTTTATTTAGCCTCTGTTTGGGCTCCATTAAAAATATAATTCATTTTTCTCTTTCTTCTTATCAAACGACAAATTCTCCAATAAAATAATATTACACATAGACCCAAAAAGTTTCCTTCTTTTTTAACACACATTCTCCAAAAAATTACTATTTCAAAATACATTTCTCAAAATCTAATTAAAATGGAGGCCAGACAAGGGCTTAATGTGGAAATGCAGGCCTTAAAATTACGTTCAATTTTTTTCGTCAGTTGCTATATATTGCACAAATCGTTTGGATAGGTTGTCCCTAGCTTTTGGAGTCTATTCCCTCCATTTCCCTGTCATCCCCATTTGTGTGAGGTTTTTTGGGCCCGGTGCATTTAACTAAGTGTGGCTTTGCTTCCATGTAGACCTTCGGGACGATAGACAGTTCTTTGTAGACCACCCTGGAGCTGTGCCAATCAATACTGCTCAGGTATAGGCTACATCTAATGTTGGCTAAATCATCTTATAAACTAGTTTTAATCTTAATATGGCAATTTTGCCCTTGCCTGGGTTTTAATTTTAACTTTCATGCCCTCTAGAAAACTTCATTCTCTTATTTTGCATGAAGGGTGAGGAGCTGAGGAAGTTGATTGGAGCTGCTGCTTACATTGAATGCAGTGCAAAAACACAGCAGGTGAATTTGGTTTAATGAAACATTTCTTTCGGTCTTTAATTGGGAAATTTTTTCTTTCGACGTATCTTTTAGGGGTTGTTTGACAAAGCTTTTAACAAAAATTTTAGTAGATTTTGATAAAAGTTGATGAAATGACTGGTTGAAAACAGGGCGGACCCACATAGGGTCATGTGGGGTCAAGTGACCTGACAAATTTTTTTGATTTTTGATTGATTTATTTATTCTGTCTGTATTGTTGCTGCTTGAACTGCAATAAAAGAGACGTGGTAGCTCAAGTTAGGACCAATACTAGCAAATAGTTCCAGTTGAGTATTTACTTCCCATGATAGTTCCTCCATTAATGGATATAGGAACCCAGGTTCTTGAATGGCGAAGGCGTTCTTGTTTAAACCTCATTGATCAGAATCTTGAGCTAGAAATTGTACTCCTTTTCCCCAATCAGAAAAACTAAATCATCAATTTAAACTCTAGCAAATTTATCATAAATTTTCCTTTTAACAGTTTCCTTGTTTACCTCGAGGTCAACTAAGCACCCAAAACCAGCACCTTCTTCTTCCTTTCTCTTCTTTCTTCTTTTTCCCCCTTTCTTTTCTTCCATTTTTCTTCCTTCTCCCTTTCTCGGTCTCTGCTTCCTTTTTCTTTCAGCTTTCTAGATATGTATATGTTTGAGAGTTGAATTGGTTTTGTTGTCCACTAACCCCAATTTGCGAAGTAAGTCCTCAAACCTTCACATAACATACAATTTAATCTTGTACTTCCAATAATTGAAAACTAAATACGTAAATTTCTATTTTATTCATCTAGCCTCAAGTATTTTTAATTGTAAAATAAGCCCCGATGAAACCACTTATTCGGTTTAAGTCGCTATTTGACTTTGACCAATTGAATTTTTACTATATCTGCAAAAATTCAATTGTTCCTGATTTTCTAAAATTCTAGTTATCCCCAGCAACAATTGAGATATCTCAATATGGATTTCTTTTCCTTTCAACATCTTTTAAAATGTTTGAACTTCGTTACACTTTTGTGGATGTTAATAACATCACACTTTTGTGGATGTTAATAAAACTTGGTACTGATGTTTTTTTTCTTTGAAGAAAAGTTCAACCAAGTTCCTCTTACTACACAAAACTTCGAAATAGGAGATGGAACCTTTCTTCAAATCACTTCACAAACTTTGAAATGTACAAACCATAATTGTTAGAAATACAAGCGATGGACATTTAGAATTCATATATGGAAGAAGCCTACCTTCCTTGTAGCTTGAGTTTGAGCGTTATTAATTTTTGACCCAACAAAAGAAAATGTCTGGTTCCGCCCTTGGTTGAAAAGTTAGTAAAAGTTGTGATTCCTATGAAATGTGTAGTTAAAATTAATTGTTGACTTTGCTTTTTTCAACTTTTTAAGCTATACCAAATAAGCACTTAATAAATTTCCTTCAAATATTGCAGAATGTGAAGGGTGTCTTTGATTCGGCTATTAAGGTAGTTCTACAGCCACCAAAGCAAAGGAAAAAGAAGAGAAAGGGTCAAAAAGCCTGCAGTATATTGTGATTGCTAAATAAATGCTAATGGAGAGATGATATTTAGGGTTGCAACTTCAATCTTATTTCTCTTGCACTCACAGTCCACGTTTGTCGATGCAATGACCTGTGCTGTGAATCTTGATTCTCCACTGACCGCTAAGGAGCTCCCCTAAAGCAGTCATTGTCAACTGGAGTTTGAGTTGTATATCCATTTGAGTCTTAATGTTATAGTTTTTGTGCTTATGGAAGATCTAGTTTATACCCCAAGTTTGTGGCTTTATGAACAATCATTCTATAAACTGATTTGGATTCTGGAAAACTAGATTATCTACGCCATTCTGCTTTTGTTTGCGGATTATGTTTATGGCTACATTAATTTTGCATTAGTATACTAGAAATTGTCAAACTTGGGTTTGATCTAAATTTGTTAAATAGAGAGTTCTACAGGGGAAAGGAAAATAGAATTTGTATTTGGAAAGAAAAATGAAAATAGAAGTCTTGTTTTTTTTAATTGTATTAGGAGTCTTTTTCTTACATGTTAAAGCAATCACATATTGAATAAAAGAAAGAGGACTTATTGAGCCATGTTGTAGAAGGAAAAGGACTTGCAATGCAATTAGGTTAGGGACTTTTTTGGCAATTAGGATACTTGGTTGTGAAATTTAAACAAAGGAGCAGATATAATTATCTTGCTGTCAATATAAATGACTACATTGGAGTCATTAAACCGTTAATTCTTATCATTTTGGACAATAGATTCTGTTGAAAAACAAAAATGAGGTCCAATTAAATGGCTCAAAGAATGGAGGCCAATTAAGAAATTCGAAGGATTGGCCCAAATAAAGGCCATGTGAAAGACCCAAGATGGAGTTATGTAGCAGAGGTTCATTATCGTCCAAACTTGCAAAACGCTCAAGATCAGGGCAAATATAGTGCCTCGTACTAGACACCCGGGATCTGGGTGAATGTAATGCCTAGTTGTTATATAAGACGACGATTATTGACACAGTTAATGGACAATCTCATCGCATTCCACGACCCAAGAACCTCGGAGGCAAACAGTTAAATAATGAGAGTAATGGCGGCAGTTAAAGGCGGCAGTTTATTGACAAATCAGCCATTATGGAGAAAGTGGGTAGTTACAAGGTGACAAGCGGTTGTCAAACGGTTTTACAACAAAAATCGTCAAAAGAGTACAAAAGAGGAGAAAACACAGAAGCAAGCCTCGATCAAATCACTCTCGAACAGA
>CAIGRS010241205.1:0-20383 GCA_903798395.1 Fraxinus floribunda
TGAAGCCCAAGGCTTAAAATTATGAAATGATCTGATTTAATTAATTAATTTGTTAATTTATTTAGAAAAAAATAAAATAATTTAATTAATTCAATAAATAAAATAAAAAAATTATTTAGTTTCGGTTCTCATTCGATTCTTGGTCTAGACCCGATCCATACTCATCGGTTTTCGATTCGGGTACCCGTTCGGGTATTTAACTTGTGAAAAATCGCTCGGTTCGGGACTTTTGGACACCCCTAGTAAAAACTGTTCATATCATTTGCCTTCATTACGTAAAAAATGTATTTACCATATATTTTCTCCATTAAAACTACAATCCTTTTTAAATAAACAAATCAAAAAAAAAAATATATAAACAAAAATTGAAGCTAGAATTTCAAATTTTTTTAAAATATAAACGAATCTCATGTAAAATAATTTAAAATATACTAATAAAAGGAAAATATTACATCTTCCCAAATAACTCAACATACCCCTACTCCAGTCCTCTACCCTTCACCACCACCAAAATAATTAAAATTATAAAAAAAAAATAGAAAATGATTAAAATAGAAAAATCTAAAACCTAAAATCTTAAAAAAAAATAAAATTGGTTCTTCTTCCCTACCCAATTCCACACCTTGTAATCGGCCACCACCACTCATTCATGATTCTCCTTATCCCACTACGGCACCATCCAAGAATTTAGTTTTTTTCTTGTAATCAAGTTTTGTGTTTTAGTATCTTTACGTTTCAAGAGTTTTTTTTTTTTTTTAGGGATTTAGCTATTTTCCAAAAATTATATACATATGCATATATAATGAGCATCGGTATTCATCTTGCTAAGCACTGGTGACATGTCAGATTAATTCATTGGTAGATAACAAATTTAATTCAAATAATGAGACCCACAAATTTTTTATCCACCAAATTAATATGACACGTTACCATTTCTTACTGTTTAGTAAAAGATGAGCATCAATGCTTATTAGATCATTCATATATATATATATATATATATATATTAAATTTCGCTCTAATTTTCTTCAAGTTTCTTTTGCTTCACAGAATCAAAAGACAGATTTTCTTCTTTCATTAGATGGTTCGTTCAAGATCTTAATCCAAACCTCAATCCTAACTATTCTAATTCAAATAAGCTAAGAGGATTTTTTATTTTTTATTTTTTTTTGGGATAATGATATTTTTATTAATATGTTTTATATTATTTAAAATGGTACTCGTTTTCACTATTTGAAAAATTTAGGACTTTGACTATAATTATTTATTTTTTCAGTTTTTTTTCATAATTAAATTAATTATTTTATAATGCTTTAATGAAGAAAATATATGATAAGTACCTTTTGCACAGTGAAGGTAAACCATATGTACGTTTTGCACAATGAATGTAAATGATAATGAAGTTTGGCGCCAATATACATATTTGACCGAAGGAATTAGTGGAATGAGATGAAAGGGACCAATCCCAGATTCCCACAAGAGAAATGAAATGAGGATGTAAATGCCAAATTTGATAAGGATGATTTAATCAATGAATGCAAACGATGAAAATGTTTTGTGCTAATAACCTAACGGACTATTGTCAAATGGGTTGTAAGAAGTTTTCACAATTAGTTTAATCCTAGTAAAATATTGCAACTATAGTATTTGAAGCAAGGAAAACAAAGATACTAGTACGAGTACATTTGTGTGCATTTTGTTTCCAAAGAAATCATATGTACAGAAAAATGTCTCTTTTTCGTGAAATATGTTAACTATTGAATATAGATCTAGATGTCAAAGAAATTAAATTAGACATTACATTCTCAAGTAATCAGTTGGACCAAACATTCTTGATTTAGGGCCAATGTGATTTTTTTTAAAATAAAAATAATAAAGGGTTAATTTCATATTGATCATTGACATTTAAGCGAAATATTATTTGGGCCGCTCAAATTTAATTTGTGCAATTAAGTTAGTGAACTTTAATATATATTTCTAATCACTCCGTAGACACTGTTACTCAAATTAAACGTTCAGTGCTAAGTCGATATTTGTGATAACAATCTAATGTGTCTTCCATTTCCATGAAATATGCTATATAATCAAGTCTTGCCCTGCAAATTTTTTAAATAAATCTTTCATCAAATTATAATAAGGTAACATATATTTTCAGATTTTTTGTCACATCTTAATTAAATGGCAAAAACGCATTTAATGGTTAACACAACAAAAATATCAAGTCTTATCTTAAGCTCGTCCACCCACTTTGCATCTCTAACGACCAATTCTAAATTAGACAACTCCACTATTCCATTTATGTTGATTAGCACTATTATTATTGATGAACATCCAAGTCAAGTACTGAAATAGCTTTATTTTTTTTATTTTTTTTTCTAGTACCCACTCTCTTCTTTTTTTTAAAGCTTCCTTCATACTTCCCATGGCAGATTAGATTATTGTATGAGCTATTTGTATTACGGAATTGACAGGATGGCCATGTCCAATGAACCCCCTATTGTGTATCTTATTAGTTAGTTAACTGCCTGGGTTCTGTATCAGTTCCCAAAAGTCTCCTATAAACCATTGGCTGTACACCACACAGAAAGATACAAGTTTTTTCTGGATTTTCGCATTAAATTGTCAGAGATTCAACCAAAAAGCTCATCGAAATGCAGGAATTCAAGACCTTTAAGAAGGGAAAGATGTGGATTTATTCTCATTGATTCCTTTTTTCCAAAACCCAAATTGTCGTCTTCTATTAACTTTCTTCTCTTCTAATAAAATAATGTCTCTGCCATTAACCACCGCCAACGCCGCCGTCTCGTCTGTTGCCCCTCTCAAGCTCCGCTCTAAAATGCTGTCGTTTTGGTTCGCACCCACCACCCGTCCTCCTGGTCTTGACCCGTAGATGTTTTACTTTTATATTGCTCGATCAAATCTAGTCTTTTATTTTGTTACGTGTCAAAGAATGTGCAATTTCCTCTTGCAAGGATAATCAAGATTTTATTTTTCTTGTTCATTTCTCACACTTGAGCCAAGATCATCTCCCCCCCGGATATACAGACACCTTTAGAGGTTAATTTCACACACACAAATCACCTGATTTTATTTCATTTGCTTGTAATATTACCTTTTGGTCATTTTCTTGAAGCTTATGAATGCTGGTTTTATTATTGGGAGGGAAAGCATAGGTTTGTTTAATTGGGAACACAAATAACTTATTTTGCCAATCTGTTCAATCTGATTCTGTTAGCTTCATATATACGTGGTTATGCACACATGTAAGTTTTGATATGTTATGAATTGGTGGGATTGAGAGAGTGAGTATGTTTGCTGGGAACCGAAATAGCTTAGACCTTAAATCAGATTGTGAGGGACTTGCAGGGAATTGGGGAAGTGAGGCTATGTCAGTTGGGCAATCACTGGTATTGGACAGTGAGAAGGGGGAGCTAGTGAAAACTTTAGGCCAAACAGGGAAGAAGAGATGTTTTCCAGAGGCAAAAACAGTTGCCGCTTTAAAGAGCCATAGTGAGGCCGAGAGGAGGAGGAGAGAGAGGATTAATGCTCATTTGGCGACACTTCGAGGTCTTGTACCTGGGGAAGAAAAGGTTAGTGATGTTTTTTGCTGGTTATGATCTTGAGTTGCCATAATATTTGATATTCATTTCTATATTTGTCATAAGGATTATTAAATATCACATTAAAATTCTGTAGCACATGATGTGCGTTCTTGCGGCATTCTTCTTTTATTTATAGTCATGCATTAATTAGTGGCGCGAGTGAAGTTCTCTGCACTGGTGGAATGGTTGTCACAGCTAATGGGATTGATACTTCTTGTGATCTGATACATTAAATCTCTTTTTATTCATTTCACTTCAAGTGTTAAAATTATTATGGAGATTTATACTTCTTGTACCTGTTATATGAACTCTCTCCATTGGTACATTTTGGTGAAAGTGAAAAACATTGGTGATCCATACGATTTTTCGTTGGATTCGGTTCTTAATGACTTTCGTACATTTATTTTCATTGATCATTTGGTATGTGTATATTTTATTGGTCATGCTTCAGAAATCATCTCGCTATGCTGAAAATTTCTGTTGTTTGATTATCATCTCTATCTCATTCTGTTTTTTGCACAACAATTCCAGTTTGAGTAAATTTTTCTTTTTGTTGTAGATAAATCAGTTCTCTTTATTTGTTATACTTCTGATTCACGCTTTATCAGTTTTGGTTAAAGAAGTAACTTCCACATACAAATTATGGAAAAAAAAATTGTAAATTTAATTATAGTCAAGGTTCAGGAATCCCAAAAGTCAATGCAAGACTTTTAAGAACCAATACGATTTTAAATGTTAGCCAAGTCGTTGCATTCAAAATAATGGTTATTACGTGTTAACAGAACTTGTGATAATACTCAGTTTGTAATTGTAATCAACATAGTGCATCTACTGATAAATGGCGAACTTGTTGCAGTTAGTATGATCATGTTTCCGTCTGAGGACGTAACCTTTGAGGTTGATGTTCTCGAGTATGCCTTCTCATTGGTACTTTGAAATTTTAGATATTGATTTTTTTTGGTTTAGAATGTAATAGTTGAGGTTGATGTTTTCGGCTGAAGATGTAATGTTAAATGTCATGTTTGTTTGCCGACTTAAATATATATTAGTAAATCATTGTCTTCTAAAATGGTTGATTAATATTTTTATTGGTTAAAGGCATAAGGAAGATTATGGTTGGATAGTAGGCTACCTTACCAGCTGATGTGCTATGGATTGTTTCCAATTTTTCCACATGGACCCCCTTTTAAATTATAATAATTATTGCTATGTGAATAGAATTTATCATATTTAACTATTTAATATATTTTTGTGGTTTGGGGTTACATATGAAAAAGAGAAATTGATTTCGAACATGTAATTTACTGAGTAAGTTGCTATCTTATCACTTTCATAGTCACCCAATATTGACATTTGACTTGATTGAACAAAATTCTATTGCAAAACTGCATCAATTAAACGAGGCATAAGAGTTATTACATTGATAATTGAGTTTGCATAAAAAAATCAATTGTTTCTTATTGGTCCATCTAAGTCGACTTTGAATTTGATCTGTGCCAATCGAGATAAAGGAAGATTTTATGCTACTTCTGAATGTGGAAGACTAAATTTAAATAAATAATTATGTCCCATTTAACAACTTAAACTTTTGGATGAGGTAATTCAACACACTATGCGAGTAGGCAAAGATTGATAGTTCAAGGTAATCAACCCTTATTTATGCAAATTGTGCAAGTGTGAGCTTTTCGATGAAAGTGTTTTCATTTCGTATTAGATTTGCGCATGTCATGTCAAGAACTTAGTTTAAGCTTAACTCTTTCTTTCAATTGTTTGTCAATAGATGGACAAAGCTACATTACTCGCTGAAGTTATCAACCAAGTGAAACAACTGAAGAAAACCACAAAACAAGCCAGTGAAGATTTACACATTCCAACAGATTCTGATGAAGTTAAGGTTGAACTACTCGATGAGGATGCAGAAGGAAGATCTTACTCATTTAGGGCTTATATTTGTTGTCATTACAGGCCGGATCTCTTGTCTGATACAAGACTGTCTCTCAATGTGCTTCCTGTGGATTTGGCAAATGTCGAAATCTCTACCTTGGAAGGTCGGGTGAAGATCATGTTCTTATTAACTGCCAGAAGAGACAAGATGAATGACAGTACTGAAGCTCAGGAACTTATAGCGAGTTCTATTCACGAGGCTTTGAGTTGTGTTGTGGATAAGGCGTCTGCGGCTGAAGAATTATCTCAACTAATGCTTCCGAGCAAGAGGTGAAGGATTTGCTTTCTCGACTCTCCTTAGTTATTTGTACGTACGTCTTTATGTCAACATGGGATGAGAGTTTCAGGTGCTATTTTAATTTGTTATTAGTGGCTAGGACTGATATTGTGTACGTAATCAGTTCATACTTGTGACACTGGAATTACAGTCAAAAATAAAAATTAAGGTCGACTATGAACCTTTATAGCATGTTTGGTAAATTGGACTAAATGGTACTGAACAATGTTAACCTTTAAAATAAATTGAAGGCTAAATGCCTGTTATGATATTTACAAATTGTTCGTATATTGTATGTGAAAACACGAAAAAATTGACCGCAATTTTGAAGCTGAGTTTACTACAGATTTAGCAGGCTGTAGAAGACCTGCAGATAAGTTTCTGTTGCTGCTGATTTTGGCATTGTACATTGCATGATCTAGCTTTGTCCCTCAGCTCCTGAAATGCTCTCATTGTTTCCACATCGAACCCGCCCGCAAACTGTTAAAAAAAAACATGTAAAATAAATTGTACAAGTAACATAACCTGATCTTGAACGACCAAGGTAAAAAATACTGTTAGCGCTCAACTTATAATGAAGTACAAATAGTCACTGATGATTGCTTTTTATTTCAGTTTGGTCCTTCGGTTAAAAATCTGTTACTTTTTCTGCTGGAATACCCAATCTGGAAGACATCACTGTCGATGCTCCGTCATATTTCCTCCTTGATGTCGGGGACAAATTAATGGATTTTAACCGAAATTGAATCAAAAGGCAAACTTCATTTTTTATTACCTGATGTACTCGGAATGCAAATTTAACACCTTGGACGATAAGGTCTTCTTCTTCAGGACCACCTCCAACCATTTCGAGCTCTGCAGAGACTCTCTTCATGTGCTTCATTGCCAGTTTCCCGGATGCCAGCTTGATCTGCAAAATTTTGTACGCATATTACTGTACAGTTCATTTGGTTATTTCCCCCATGAGAATGGCAAGTACACAACACAGTTTCAATTCTCAAGGCTGTAATCACAAGGACATTGCCATTTTGCACGCACAGTCTAATAGTATTATACAGTTACACGTCTATAGATGCAAAAAAGAAAATTAGTTGTAAAGTCGAGCATTTCGAAGTTCTAATCCATATAATCGGAGCTTACAAGTCCCACTACCGCACTTATTACACTTGGTACACAGTTCTGGACTGAAACGGAGTACTATAAACAAGATTAAGATTATTTTTTACTTTTCCAGCCCTCTTTGTCATCTGTAGTCGTGTTTGTGCTTTAATCTATATCGCGGGATTAGGAGATAACCTAGCTATGTATAATGTATGGACCAACTATGATCGTACACAAATGAATTTCAGAAGAATGAAAAACTCACCTGACTTAGACATCCCTTGTCTAGCATCCAATCCATTGGAATATGAAACGCTTTGTATCGTTGCGCAGCTGATTCTCTCATCCTCGACAAATTATAAACTCCATGCTCCAATCTGTTGCCAATAATGCCTAAGTCAAATTAATTTATGAATTTATTGACAATGTGAGTAATAAGAATAGGGAATTATCGTACTTCTCAAACAATGCCTGCATCTTCTTGAGAGCAATGCCACAAGGCTGTCTAGGATCATCACGAAAAGACGAGGCTTCAGACTCAAGCTTCTTTAAGTCGCAATATCCAAATGCCGCTTCTCTTAAAGAGTCTGCCTTCCGCTCAGGCCAATCGAAGTGTTTCAACACTGCCCTTTCATCAACCTAATTCCATATATAATCTGATTTATTAACTGTACTAAGCTTTATTCCCTATGTTTTTGAGTCGAGTCATAAAAATGTACCAGGTAGGAGAGCTCATCATCCAGCCATTTAACGAAAGGAACAACATCCTCAATGTCTGTGAATGCAGCACCTTCAACTTCTTTAATCAAGAATCTAATGAAATCTCCCTGTGTTTCTACATCAGTCTTAATCTGCATTTAAAATAATTAACTGATAATCAGATATTAATGATTTTCCCAACCCTTTGTCCCATCAATTAAATGGTCGTAAATACCCACATGGACTCATTAATTTACAACCTTTTTGCATTATTTTCGGACATTTGGATTCCGAATCTAACCCCTGTCTTATTTTGTAAGAACAGTGGCAAACTTCCAAGAAAAACAGCACCAAATGTGCAACAAAGGACACTAGGACAAGTCAATTTCAGTGACAGAAAGGCATTCAAGTAGCAAAAACGGTAAATAAACACAAAAACCATGTCCATAACATATAATTCCAAATTTACCGCTAGTAAATGTGCTGAACGGTTCTCAATCTCCCCTATCATGTCTTTGGCTGTAGATCCCGCTGCCAGAGAATCGGCAGCGCCACCGCCGGAGTCACGTCGTGAATTTGAATCCCTCCGCATTAATGAGTGGTAAAACTCTACCACCTCAGGCACCCTCCTAACCTTTGCAGGCACCGCTTTCAGCCCTTTGGGCTGGGGCGGAGGCGGGGGCGGGGGCGGGGGAGGTGTATCAGCCACTTTTACTTGCAGAGGAGGAGGCGGAGGCGAAATGTTTGAAATTTCAGCCAATGCCCTCTCGGCAGATTCCGAAAAAGAACCATACGAAGGGGAAGACAGAGAAGATGATAATGTAGACGATGAAAACGATGCCGATGGCCTAGGAGGTGGCTTAGGTACGCGAGGAGCCCGGGATCTTATCCCCATGATCCCGTCAGAAGTCCTAACAATTTCTTCAGAATTACAACGAGAGTGTCGTGGCTTTTCAATTGTCACTACCGCTACTGTATCCTCTTTCTTTTCCTCACTTTCAGACCTTACATTACCAGAAAAACCACTTTCAAAATTCCCTACAATGAAATTTTGGGTCGCACATTTCCTAAAAGTTTTCGTTGCAGTACTAGATTTACAATTGATGGTTACATCGTTAAGTCTCGGAGTAGAAGATGAAGATGACGTCTCTTCCTCTCGTTCTCTCTCTTCAAAGGATTTCTTGATATCAGATAATTCGACCAGCATCGCCTTTATTTTTTCCTCGTACTTCTGATTTTGTTTTGATAATTCTCCGTGTAAAACCTCAACCTCTTGTCTGAGTGTATCATTCTCTGCTTCTAAATATTGAATCTTTTTCTTGGAGCGTTCAATTTCTGAATCTTTAATTGAAATCTCATTTTCAAGAACTGGGACAATGGCGGCAGAAGCTCTTAGAAGCTTCTGCTCCAAGAGTTCTGTTTTTAAGAGGGATTCTCGTTCACGTAATTCTTCCACAAGGCGAAGAAGCTCTGTTACATCCGGTGGGCGAGGCTGGACCTGGGAGGATGAGCGTGGAAAGTAAACGCCAAAGGAGCGTGACAAGCCGGTGCTCGATACCTTCTGTGGTTGTTGCTGCTGTTTTCCTGAACCTGATACGGATAACAACGGCGGTTTAGGAGATGAATCCGGCTTTGGCTTTGAGTTCGCCGGCGATCTTTGCAATCCCATTGCCACTTTTACCTTTCCGGCGACCATAGTTGCACCCTGAAACTAGGATCTATCTCTCTCGCGCACTCCTCTCTCGAAGACCTCAATTGGTTCACTGTCGGACTCTGAGCATGAAGCCACAAGGGTTTTAGTTTAGACAAAGTGTGTGGGGATAGGAGTGGGGTTTCTGCAGAGACCGGGGGAAGGTTTTGTCTTTGAGAATTCAAGGTCACCAAAATCGAGTAACGGTCCACTTTAAAATTTGAACTGTGCCACGCGCTACAATGATATCTTTAGCCTTGTTTGAGCCACATTATTTTTCTCATTCTCATTCTTCTACTCATTTTCAACCACACATTCTTTAATAAAATAATATTTTCTATCACATCAATAATTTTTCCTTCTTTTTCAACCACATATTCCACATCATATCACTTCAAAAAAATACATATTCCACATCATATCACTTCAAAAAAATGCATTCTCACCGTTATTGAGTTCCACTCGTCTAATAAAAATCAATAATAACGACTAATTTTTCAATATTAATCCGATTTTAATCTCTACCAAACGAGCNCACATCATATCACTTCAAAAAAATACATATTCCACATCATATCACTTCAAAAAAATGCATTCTCACCGTTATTGAGTTCCACTCGTCTAATAAAAATCAATAATAACGACTAATTTTTCAATATTAATCCGATTTTAATCTCTACCAAACGAGCTCTAGATTTTAGAGAGAAAAATAGAAGAATAATTCTTTTTGGAACACGGGATTTGTTGACAAGTACTGCGTGATAGTGCAAGTATAGATGTTTTTTTTAACTGTCCAATAAATAAATGACACCTTATCTTCTTGTTTAAAATTCGTTCGCTAGCTTGTTCACGTAGCATGGTTGATAATAGAATATTTTATTCAAATACACAAAGGACTCAAAAATTTAATTAATAATTGTAGAAAAGTGCGAAACTTCATGGGAATTTCGAAGTGCTATGATCATTGGACGGATTCAAAAGAAGCATTTATTCATCGATGATAATTAAATTGGATCAAGAAATAGGCCAAACTTGAATTATTTAAAATGCATTAATATCATCTAAAATACAAAATCACGACCATTTCATATTAAAAAATTGTTTTCTTTATTAATTTAGTTCTTTTTTACTCTAGGTTTGACCGTTTATGCTGGATCAATCTTTTAAAATATCGGTATTCCAACAAGAATAAAATTACATGGATATTGACTTTTATATTTCGCTCAAATTAAAGAAATCATTTGTGTTTATGGATGAAGTAGGAGAGTTTTGAATCACGCACCCCGTCCCTAGAGTATCGTGGAAGAGGTAAATCGCGGGAAGTGCCTCAGCAGGCCAGGGTACAAAAACTGTTATACTGGTGCCCACAAAAAGTCCAATTCCAAACATTGTTAAAAGCAATGATCGAACTCTCACACTGCGGCTGTCAGGTCAGTTGAGACTACCTTGCTCCTGTCATTTGCACCACTGATCTATATTCCAGGAGGCGTGGGGTTTATGATTCTTTATTGGGGCTCTGTTGGAGAAGCAGTAAATATGTGTAAAGAAACAAATCTGGGTACAAGGGAAGTTGAAAGGTAGTTCTAACGGTCGACTTATGAGAATTTGCTTTTTTATAATTGATTTCTTGGGTTTAACTTTTACTGATAGAGTTCCGTTAAAGTTCAAATTTTTATCTTGATTTTTGAGGTTAATTTGAATTCAAATTTTAAAGTTTGTTTGGGAACAATGTCATACGTCCTCGTGGATTTTATGATAATATTTTCTAATTTTATTTGAATACCATATACACGAGCTGGCCACTTTTTGAAATGAATTTGTTTTCAATTAGTTGCACACTCCGTCTTTGTCTCGCTCCGTTGCCATCGACAAAGTATAGATTTATATTTATCATAAGAGATAATTTTAAAATGAGAAATTTATTGTAATAAGGAAGATTATTGTATTTTATTGTAACAAAATGATGTTTTCAATGACTAACTAAAGTGACAAAGACTTGTATTTTCTAAACGACAATTATCAAATTTAGCCCTTTTGATTTTCATTAAAGCAAAACTCTTTATTTTTTTTATACTTATTTTCAACCACGTATTCACACAATATTGTACGTAAATTTAAAATTTTTTACTATTTTTTAACCACATATTCTCGAAAAATCATTATTCAAAACATCATTTTTTTTCACACTTTCTCTTCATAATGTCAATCTGACGGTGCTTAATTCTCAAGAAAAACTATTTGGCATTTTGTATGATAGTACATTCTACATAAAATGCTTCAATTATGAGCATGCCTCATTCACCTAACATATCTACCAATGCACAGCAAATTTCTTTGACCTCTCTCAAATTGGGAAATTTTCATGGCTGATAAATCACTTTCACTTTCACAGTCTCTGTGGGTGGGGTGGGGTGGGGACTATGGATCGAGGAATTAGAATGTGTCTATTAACAAACTAAACTCCATCACTTTTACAGATAAGTCATCTGTCTGATATAAGTTGGATTTTCCCTTGGAATTGAAATGGGAAAATTGGTAACAAAGAGTGTGTGATGCAGGGAAGTTGATGGATGATCAACATGCACCTTCTCATACTCCTACCCAATATTAGTTGAAACATGCATGAAGACTGGCAAATTATATAGTTTCTAAAAAATACAATCAATTCATATGTATTTTTATTTTCAAACTACCATATCACAAGTATGTAAAGGGTTTACCATATTTAAAGGACTACTTGTAATCATTGTTCTAAATGGCAGGAAATAGCGTCGTTGTAGCGTGGAGCGTGGCGAAAACGCTCCGCTTCGAGGTATTCGCGTAAAAAATCGGTCAACCTTTTTTGTTGACCGCTATAGCGGGATTAAGCCTCGTTATAGCGCGCCTTATCCCCCTTTTTGTTTTTTTTTTCCATAAAAAAACATTTTTTTATATAAAAATATATTTAATGTCTTAAAAATAATTAAAATAATATTAAAAATACTAACTTGTTTGCATTGACACGCTTAATCTTATACATCGACGCTACGCAACGTTTTACGTTTTTTAGAACATTGCTTGTAATATAAGATAAGAGTTTTAACCCTCTTCTTAAAAAAAAAAAATAAAAAATATGAATGCCCATACCTTGGTACTCACCAACCATTATAATATGAGTGCTCACTAATTACCTTAACACATAATGATCATAATGTCTCATTATCACATATGTCTGTTTGTACAATACTGCATCACAAACCTGCCCAACAATCCAAATTAATCGAGAAAAGATACAAAAATGGAGAAATCTTGGAAAAGCTGTAAACCTAGAATCATGATAAGTTAGAGATGGGCAGAAATGAATGTGAAGCGCGGTGCTTGACGAGCATGAAAGGAATGTGACAAACAAGAGTTTGGAGTGAAGGAATAAATGAAAGTGGTCCTCGAAAAGGAATTCCCAGAATTAGAGGATACATGCCAGTGATCATACACATGCAAAGACAACTAAGCAATCAGTAAACTTTATATATCTACGTACACTTGCTTGATTAGTTGATTATGCCAGCTTGGGTAGTCAATTCAGATCTGAGCCTTGCATTGGGCTCATTCCCATACATAATAAGTGAGCAGTAAGTACTTGTGTAATGGCTTTGGTACCAAGGTCCATTTGGGTTATTTATTAGGTTATGTATGTAAATGATTTATAAATACTCAAAAGTCACATTTTGAGAGATCTAAGAGTATTATTTCCTTATTCATCATTCATTTTTATTCATATATAATTTAAATCGTTTTTAAACACTTTTCAAACATGTTTTTAATTTTAAGACTTAAATTAATTATAGTAAATAGGACTCAAATACATTAAAAATGTTTACTAATAGAACATATTTGGAATTTGTATCGTTTTCGAGAGGTTCGTTATAAATTAGCACGTGATAAAAAAAGAACAATGAATCCTATAGGAATAGAGATATATCTTCTACATATACTTAGTTCAATATTTATTGATATTCTAGTTTTGTCTTGTATTTTTATCTATATTTTAATTCATATAGATATAGTTGAATCATAGATAAATATTGGATTAATTTATCTCGAGAGAGAAAATTAGCACACAAGGAATATCGATTTTCAACCTATATAAATCAAGAACCGGTTAAGATGGGTAATTGATGATTAAATTAGGTTAATAATGGTGGATCTGTGATCACAGTGCCTCACAGTGCCTTTCATGATTTTATTGAACTTCAAGATTTGTTTCCTTTTTAATTTATTTAATTTAGATAGAATAATCCAAAATTATAAATTTATAATTGTGCGAGTTTCGAAATAGAGCTAGTTTTAATTAAAGTAAATTAAGTAGACAATAATTTTTCGTGAGTTTAACACTCTATTCATTATTATATTACTTATTTATAATTAGTTTACAAAAATGGAATCAATAAAATGCTAAGAAAAGAATATCTATAGAGAGTAGAGACAAAAGTAGGGGCATTTAGTTTTTGGATTGTGCTACATGTATATAACAATTTACATAATAGTTTATCAACAAATGATATGACGAGATTTAATTGAATCAAAATCTCATCAATGAAATAACTTCCTTACTTACATTTTGACACTTTATCATTACGTAAAACATTATGTACCAGAAGCATTTTCCTTAATTTTTATTTTTTATTTATTTTTTATTTTTATTTTTCAATATGGAATTCTCAACAATTACATTACAACTAGGAATATGATAATACCAAATCGAAATTTCAACATAAATCACTCTGAGAAAGCATAAAAAAAACCCAAACAAAGGAATATTCACAAGGCAATATAATTTAGATGTATATCAAAGTCATTCTTCTCTAAAAAAATTCCACTTTGGAGGTAGGTAAAAGAGAACTAAAAACCTGAACAGAGCTAGAATGCAATCAAAGTGAATTGAGAAAACTGGAAATAAAAATGAACGAAAAGATTTTACATGAAAAATTCTTGGAATAAAATCACCGGCAAAAAATGAAATGACATATATAGTATGAGATTTATATCAACTTCTCATTAAATTTATGGAGAAAATAACAATACATCTCTTTTGTAATAAAAGAAACTGAAGCAGGAACAGTATAATTTTATTTTTTCTTTCCAACCAATGTTGCTCAAAATACTTAAAACTCTCTCAATTTATGAAACATTCTTGCTCCAAAAATCATCCTCTATATATAGCCAATTCCTTTCACATAATATTAATTGTTGTATATATCACCACAATTTCAACCCAACAATAATAATACTTTAGTAATCTGTCAAGAATCTCAGCAGTATTGCAGCTAATTTGCATGGTGTGATGCTCATTCATGCTTGTTTGGTAAAATTTTACTTCAAAATATATTTTCACTTAGTAGTGAAACGTATAACGTAAAACTCAAAATATATTTTTGACGTTTTTAGTATTTTCTATGAGAATTCTAAAAACAGTCAAAGCATGGAAAACAAGTGTTCAAATAATTTAAATGAAATGTTAAAAATTAAAAGTTTTAAGTTTTAACAAATAAAAAATTGGAAAAAATAAAATAAAATCTACAATTGTGAAATACTATATTTCTAAAAAAAATAAAAATAAAAATTCTGAAAAAATAAAACTTATAAAAAATAAAAAATAGTTGAAGCTCTTAATGATTATTTATATAAAAATTCTAGAAAATATTTAAATAAACACAAATAAAAAAAAATTCTCAATCCAAATCATTAATTTTTATTTTTATTTTCTATATTTTGAACTCAATTTATTATTTATTTTATTTTACTTTTGTAGCGAGAAAAAAAATTGTAAGATTTACCAACTCTAAAATATATATATTGCTTGATAATATATTAACATAAATTATTCTATTTTTATTGAATAATCAAATCTGATGGAATAAAATATTATAAAATAAATTTTCAAAAGCTCAAATTAAACATTTTTTTAGCTTTCTATTTTGATAAATAAATTTTCAAAATGACAAGAGAGACGCATTTTTAACAATCTTAAAACATACCCTCAAAACAAATAATTGAAAATGAACTAAAAACTGAAAACATAAAATCGAAACACAAATCAAACGGCCCTGGGCCCTTAGCTTTGTACAGGAAACTGTAATTTTTAATCAATGAAAAATTAAAATAAATAAAATACACATTAATATATAAAATTCTAATTTCTCATCAAATTAAATAAATAAAAGATTTATAAAAAAACACTTTTCGAATCACAACTATGTGCACATTTGACCGGACTAGTGCTTCTTGAAAAAAAAAATGCCTTATGTTAATTTTCTTTAAAAACTTTTTTAGCCAAATAAATCACTTAAAAGAAAAATTATTAAAACAGGTCTAAGCATCAATCTTTTACTTTTCAAAAGAATTCCAAACAGTCTTAACAACATTTTAATAAAAAATTTACAACCAAAAGCTCTAATTACAAGATAACTAATTATTTTAACTATTTAAGGTATAGATACCTAGCTATTTTCCACAAGCTAGTGACAGTTGCTATGCTAATTACACATATTTGCGTGGCATTTATTATCTTCATTGACCCATTCATACGATGAGGATAAATCAAAAAACATTCCACAAGCATTAAGGATATAATCTTTGCTACAAGAACTAAGGTAAATTGTATACAAACAATGTCACTATAAGTTGGAATTATTTGATAAAATAAGTTCCCTGAAACAAATTACCCAACTATTAAAATAAAATTGGTCGAGGGGTGACTCGGTCCACCACTTTTTTAATGCATTAATTATTAAATTTCCATTTGGCACTTAGCTGCACATTCTCAGAAAATCTCTTACATTGGTTGAAATCAATGAGCAAATTACTGAAGATTAATATGATATCCGGCTGCGTGTATTCAGCTATATAGAATGCTAAGATCACCTTCAACATACTATATTTATAAAGCGTATATTATGTATAATAATTTTTTATTTTTTTTAAAATTTAGACAAACAATGCTTTTCTTTTTTGGCTCAACAATTTTCTTGTTCACAAAAAACATATTTTCTATGTATCACTGATCAATCAATGCAAATATGAAAATAATTTAAGCCCATGTTTGATCCAGCCAAAAATTTAGATCAAAGTTAATAATTAATTTTAATCACCATGAGCCGTAACTTAATTACTATATACATATGCTACATAGGTTATTCATACGTATGTGGCCGTATATTTAATTAATAGTTCATTTTGTTCAATTAGAATTACCATTTATAGGTCTAAATTATTATGCTATCCAAAATTAGTGTAACAACTTATGAGTAACTGAGTTCCAATTCATGTGAGGATCGATGACAAAATGTCATTGCTTAGCCAAATAGTTCGGATAAATTAAGAAGGGGAAGTAACATTGACTAGGTTACTCTATTCAGAGCCAAATACAGCAAAAGTACAGCACACGAACACAATGCAACAACTTAATTAAAATTAAGCCGGTTGAGTAATTTTTTTTATTTTTATTTTTTTCTAAAAGACAATGGCGGAAAAGAAGAAGAACGAGCAAGGTGGAGGCCAAATTAATTTGTGTATATAAAAAGTGCAACTATTGACTCAGTCTTCCATAATCTGATTTATCAATATCATTGGAAAAAAGTACTTATTTTAAGTAATTATAGGGGGAAGCGGGCTATAAATATCCATCCTCTTCTACAAGAAATAGCACAAACCTCTCCTACACAGTCTATTCTTCACTAGGTTTCCTCTACATTAAGTTTTTTGATTCGTTTTTGAGTGAAAATATGGAAATCTCAGAAAAAATTGAGAGGTTTTCAAGCTGCCGGGGAGTGTCTTTTGAGATTAAACCACATTCTGATCCATTTGCCGTCCCAGCTCCGGCAATAATTAACCGTTCCGGAGGTAGCAAAAGATCTTGGATTCCATGGGGAAGCTTTTCTAAGGTGGTTCCATCTTCTGAAATGTTGGAAAGAACAATGAGCAGAAGCAGTAGCCATTTCTGTGATCTTGAATTTGAAGATAACGATGATGATCAGGTGGAGACTCTTGCTGATATTGAAGAAGGCCACGATGAAGAGAAAGTTGAGCAAGTTTTTCCGCCATTTCCACCACCGCCTAAGGAAGCTGCCGCTAAACCGAAGCAGACATCGAGACTCTCAGTTATACTGCTTGATCAAGGGTTGTTTACAGTTTACAAACGACTTTTTGTTGTTTGTTTTGCTATAAACATCACCTTTTTGGTTCTTGCAGCTACTGGGAATTTCCCATATGCAAGAAATAGGGCTGCACTATTCTCCATTGGCAACATATTTGCTTTGGTAATCTGTCGAAGTGAGGCCTTTTTGAGAATTATTTTCTGGTTGGCTGTGAATGTATTGGGGTGGACATGGGTACCCCTTAGGCTCAAAACCATGACTACATCCCTCCTGCAATCTCTTGGTGGAATACACAGTAGTTGTGGGATTTCCTCTATTGCGTGGCTCATTTATTCATTAGTCCTCACTCTAAAAGACAGAGAAAATACTTCGCCCGAAATCATCGGAGTCGCCTCCACCATTCTTGCACTCCTCTGTCTGTCTTCGGCCGCCGCATTCCCCCTAGTTCGACATCTCCACCACAATGTGTTCGAAAGGACTCATCGATTCACAGGGTGGACCGCGCTTGCTCTCCTCTGGGCATTCATCACCCTCACTATCTCTTATGACCCTATCACAAAATCCTATAGCGATGATATTGGGTCAAGATTAGTTAAACAGCAGGAATTCTGGTTCACACTTGCAATCACAATACTAATCGTCGTACCGTGGTTGACTGTAAGACGTATCCCAGTTCAAGTTTCATCGCCATCAGGCCACGCCTCGATCATCAAGTTTGAGGGTGGGATTAAGGCTGGAATTTTGGGTAGGATTAGCCCATCACCCTTTTCAGAATGGCATGCATTTGGCATAATATCAGACAACAAGAAAGAGCACATGATGCTGGCTGGTGCAGTTGGTGACTTCACAAAATCTCTCGTCACTAACCCACCTAGCCACTTATGGGTTCGACAGGTCCATTTTGCTGGCCTTCCATACCTAACCAACATGTATGACAGGGTTCTTTTGGTAGCCACTGGCTCAGGAATCTGTGTCTTCCTCTCCTTCCTCCTGCAGCCATGCAAGGCTGATGTTTGCTTACTTTGGGTGACAAAAAACGTAGAACAAAATTTCGGTAAAGAAATTAAGGAAATGATGAGTGGACATGCTAAGGAGAAGGTAATAATCCATGACACCGCTGTGCTCGGCCGCCCAAACGTGTCGGAAATGAGCGTCGCCGCCGCTAAGAATTGGGCAGCTGAGGTGGTGATTGTTACAAGCAATCCAGAAGGAAGCAGGGACGTGGTTGATGCTTGCAAGGGTGCAGGAATTCCTGCTTTTGGTCCCATTTGGGATTCTTGAATCTCATCCGGCAACTATAAATGATTGTTTATTATACTTTTACTAGCAATGAAGACTCGTTGACAACAATGTCAGCTATATTTCCCTGTGGTCCTAATTTGGGATTGTAATCTTTCGAATTAATAACATTTTTATTAATAATATAATAGTTTATTTTCTACAACAAGAATGGTCACGAGACTTTTAAGTCCCTACAATTGGTTTCGCCAAAAAATGGATTAAAATCTAAATCAAACTCACAATTTTTCAATGACGCATTCCACCAATTTTATTAAAATCTACAAAAAAAATCTATTTTATTTTATCTAAATCGGACTAAATATTTTACACGTTGCACGATCACGAAAAGTATATATGATGATTACACATGAAATATAAATTTATTTATTTATTTTCATTTGTTGAATGTTAGGTCATTTGTAACTCTCTTAAAAGAACTAAACTTATCACATTTTTCTACCTAAGGAGATAGCATGGCCAACTCAAATCGATTTACGCAAACTTTGTTTGTATTTGATAGGAATTTAGTTGGTAAGGACGAAATATAAAATTATTTTGCAGTAATAATTTTCTAATCAATTTGTCTTAATTTCAGAAAATATAGAATTATTTAAAATAGTAATAATTTTCTAATCAATTTGTCTCAATTTCCTTCGTTCTTTATGATTTGAGACTCGTGTGTATGTGTGTGTTAGGTTTTATTGATCACCCCATATAATACTTTCCTAACTTTTAGCCATTTGGTCAAAAAATTGTCTTTATCCTTCCGATAACCCTTGTCCAATTGCTCATTCCATATACGCCCTATCTCATAGATATTAACATCATTCAAAAAATTATCTCTCTTTGTTTGAGCTATGAAATATTGGAAGTCAATGATGCAGATATTACAGATGTATTTATGAATGTGACAACGGCCATCTGTATGATAAGATCTTTATAGATTGAGATATTAATATCAAAAACCAAAAAATGGCAATGATTCATGTGTGGAGATTAAAAAAATCTCAAGATCATTAAGTTGGATAAGCAGTTCTTTCACTTCTTTTTGGGAATGAGAAAGATCTAGAAAAACTTTCTACAATAATTCTTGGTCATATGCAGGGACGGATTTAGGGATGGGAGGGCTCCAGCTCCAAGGCTATTAATTTTTTTTAGTAGAAAAAAAAAATTTGTGTAATTTTTTTTTTTTTTACTTATTAGTCTGACCTGTAATTCAATCTTGGATCCGTTCTTGATAATATGAAATTCATCTTCTCATCTTCAACAATTGTCAGCACACAAACACAATGCAACCACTAAAATAAGAATTACGCCGATTTTGTAAATTCTTTTTTAATCTTTGATTAAATTGCAACAAGGCAGTAATGGAGGAAAAGAACGAGCAGCAGCCAAGTGGTGGCAAGTTCGAGATATAAAAGATTGCGAGTACTCATCTTAACTCATTCAAATTATTCAATGATCAAATTTACCATAATAATTGGAAATAAAAGTACTAAATGTGGAGAAATTATGGGGTGGACGCACGCTATAAATTGTAAATGTTGACAAGAGGAAAGCAAGAAAAAGGGAGAGAGATGCAATAAATAAAACGTGGTTTTTAAAATGAATTGTCTACAAAGGGTTTAGAATTAGTTTAACAAACAAAAAGTCTAGG
>CAIGRS010241212.1:0-11619 GCA_903798395.1 Fraxinus floribunda
CCCTCAACGGCAACACCGACATTCGCAACATACGCTAAAACACTGCAAAAGATCTACCACAACATTTTTTGGCCACTGCAAAAGGTTTTTTTTGGTGTAGTGATTGTGTGAAAGAGACTTGGGAAAAAGATGGTAAAAGGATGAAATTTTGAAAAAATGGTTTGAAGTAGTGATAGAAAATGTTTTTGTATAATAGTTGTTAATATCATCATGCTATTGGTTATGGAAATTGGGCCACTATAAATGTAAATATATGAGCATGGTCAATTGGAAAGGAAGCATTTAGCATTTGACGTTTAAACTTAAATTACTTTGATTTAGTAATAGGATAAGATGAGAAGTAAAATTTTAAAATGCGCAGTGTCAAGGGTGAGGTATGTTGAAAACTTAGTAAGGAATAATATGGATTTGATAAGAAATTGATTAGTTGGTATGGGTATATCACACACACACACACACACCTGTGTGATAAATGAAATGAAAAATGGACCAAAAATGAAATTGAGAATAATATGGTGGTGTATTGGCTAGCGTGGTTTTTATATGTATTAATTTTATTATAGAAATTATGGAATTTCTTTTATAATAATAACTAGAATTTCATTTTTATTATTATTATCAGTATTATTTAGTGATAGTAAATTAGTGTCATTATTAGTATTATTACAAGGGGCATTTTTCTAAGTAAATTATATTATCTTATAGGTTTAGTTTAGATTTGATAATTCCAAAAAGAAAACACTCCTACTGTATAAGAAGGAAAAGATAATTGTAAGTCGATTATTGTGTTGGATACATGGAAGCACTCAGAATTCTTTACAAAAATTACATCCTAAATGGATTGGACAATACATTTTATGAAGTGTATAGTTCGATGGACTCGGCCAATGATTTATGGGTTGTCGAAACAAAGAAGTTCATTGTTTGCAAGTCTTTGAACTACAAAATGGTAGTATCCAAAATCGTGATAAGTCAAGTTCAAAAATCTCAAGTTCTACTTCATGACATATATGCTGAAAAGATAGAATTGAGTGAGTCCTTCCAAGTTGCAACCATAATTGAGAAACTCCCTCCTATGTAGAGAGATTATGTAGAGATATTTCAACAACTATCTCAAGACAAATGCAATGAGATGAATTTGGAGGAATTGATAATCCGTTTGAGGATCGAGGAAGACAATAGAAACATCGAAAGGAAATCTATGGTTCAATTTGGAGCAAATTTTGTTGAAACTGATTGTCAACAAGAAACGTAAGATCTCCAATGTTGTACTAAAAAGAGACAAATCTAAGAATGTCAGAAGTTTAGAGGCAACTATTAAAATTGTGAAAAAAAACGGATATCATTCTAATGAATGTCGAAAGCTTAAGAAGAACGCACAAGTAAATGTGATTGAAAAAGACACCCTTTCTGAAGTAATACAAGAGATGAATCTTTCAGTGGTTATTTCTGAATGTGGCAATGTTGGAAATTTAAGGGAATTGTGGGTTAATACTGGGGCTACCTATCATATTTGTGCAAACAAAAACATGTTCTTAAACTATAAAAAATTAAATGGAAAACAACTTGTCATGGGAAATTTTGCAAGATCTAAAGTTGAAGGAGAAGGGAAAGTTACTTTGAAGATGACATCCGATAAAGAGCTTGTCCTCAACAATGTCCTACATGTACCGGATATTCGCAAGAATCTTGTATCCGGATTTTCTCTACTTAGCAAAAATGGCTTTAAACTTGTATTTGTATCCGATAAATTTGTACTTACTAAGAATGAGATATATATTGGTAAAGGATACCTATGTGATGGAATCTTCAAAATGAATGTTCTTACTATTGTACTGAGGCAAAGCATTATGAATAAAACTTTGAATTCTACTTATATACTTGAGTTGTCTTGTTTATGACATAGTCGATTAGAACACTTCAATTACAAATCTATGCGTAAACTTATGAATTAAAGTTTAATTCTAACGCTTAAGATTGACCGTAATCATAAGTGTCAAGTATGTGTTGAAGCAAAGTTGGCCAAAACACATTTTCACTCAATTCAAAGGAACGTGACACTTTTAAAGTTATTACATAGCTATATGTGTGACTTGAAATTTGTTCAAACTAAGGGTGGTAAGAAATATTTTATAACTTTCATTGATGATTGTATAAAATATTGTTATGTCTCTACGAAGTAAAGACAAGACCTTAGATGCCATCAAACATTATAAGACGGAAGTTGAAAATCAACTTGGTAAACAAATAAAAAGTATTCATAGTGATAGAGTGGTGAATACGGGACACCATTTGAAGAATATTGTTTTGAACGTAAAATCATTCATCAAACAATGATATCTTACTCACCCTAATCAAATGGTGTTACTGAATGCAAAAAATCGAACTTTTAAAAAGATTATAAACTTGATGTTTATAAGTTCGGGTCTACTTCAGAACTTGTGGGAGGAAGCTATTCTATCGGAAAATAGCATTCTTAACAAGATACCCCTTAAAAAATGAAAGAAACTCCATATGAATTATGAAAAAATCATCCTCCTTCTTACCAATACTTGAAAGTGGGGGGGGGGGGGTTGGCTAAGGTTGAAATACCTAAACCTAAATAAGTGAATATCGGTTATAAGATAATCGATTGCATATTTATTGGGTACGTCAATAATAGAAGTGCATATTGTTTCCTTGTACATAAATCTAAAATTCAAGATGTACATGAAGGAACAATAATTGAATAAAAAATGCATCATTCTTCGGGAATATTTTTTTATACAAGAACAAGAAAATGCAAGTTCAAATAAAAGAACTTATTATACTACAAATGGTATTCAAATGAGGAAGAACTAAGACGCAATAAAACATAAATGATTATGGGATAGTGCCATTCAGTAGTAATGTAGATGAAAATGAAAGGTTGAGAAAAATGGTTGCAAAGGAGACAACAAATTTGGATATTGAAGATGGTTGCTTGTGCAGCAAGCTTAAATAATCAGCAGCAAATTGCGTACGATATGATTATGGAAAAAGTAAATTCCAATTCAAGTGCAGTGTATTTCATCGATGGCCCAGGGAGAACAGACAAAACGTTTCCATATAAAGCGCTCTTAACTAGTGTGAGGTCTAAAAATTTAATTACTTTGGCTACTACAGTGTAAAATACACTCCTATCAGTTGCTTGTGCAGCAAGCTTAAATAATCGGCAGCAAATTGCGTACGATATGATTATGGAAAAAGTAAATTTCAATTCAAGTGCAGTGTATTTCATCGATGGCCCAGGGAGAACAGACAAAACGTTTCCATATAAAGCGCTCTTAACTAGTGTGAGGTCTAAAAATTTAATTACTTTGGCTACTACATCATCTAGTATCTATCTCTCTTTTGCCTGGAGGCCGAACAGTTCATTCAAGATTCAAAACTCCTTTGAAAACAGTTGGACAAGTAAAGTGTTCTATTAGTAAACAATTAGCTTTAGGAACTTTGTTGAAAATGACAAAGTTAATACTCTAGAATGAAACACCTGTGGTAAATCGTAGTGCCATTGAAACTATTGATAAAATGCTTAAAAATATTATTGATTGTAACTTGCCTTTCGGTTGGAAAGTAGTAGTTTTAGAATGAGATTTTCGACAAATTTTACCAGTAATACAGAGGGGAAAAAAGTTGACATAATAAAAGCTAGCTTAATGTTCTCTGACATATGACCTTTGTATTCACATCTACCGTTGGTTGAGAACATGAGAGGGAAATTGGATCCCACATTTTGTGATTACTTGCTTAGAATTGGAAATAGAACAGAGCAAGAATACAATTGTGATTGCATTCAAATTCCAAAGAATATAATTGTACCATTTGAGGATGAGATTACATCTCTAAAAAAATCTAATAAATCATGTTTTCCCGAATATAGAAGCATATGTTGAAATTTACAGACAATGACAAACCGAGTCATTTTTATATCTCGAAACGAATGTGTTGATCATATTAAAAGAATTTTACTTGATCAAATTTTCTTGATCAAATTCCTAGTCAAATGTACACATATTATAGCTTTGATGAAGCAGTTGCAAATTAGAACAGAGCCTACAGGAAGATTTCTTGAGTACTTTGACTCCAAGTGGTATTCCACCTCATGAATTGAAGCTTAAGATAAACTGCTATGTGATGTTATTGCTGAACATCAATCCTTTTGAAGGGTTATGCAATGGAACACGTCTTACTTGTAGAAAATTTGATAAGAATGTAATTCTTGCTGAAATTACAACTGGTGAATATNTTATTGCGGAATATCAATCCGGTCGAAGGGTTATGGAATGGGGCACGCCTTACTTGTAGGAAATTTGATAAGAATGTAATTCTTTCTGAAATTATAGCTGGTGACTATTGTGGAAAACATGTTTTCTTACCGAGAATTTCATTTGTACCTCTCAAAAGTGATCAAACTTCAATTCCATTTAAAAGAACTCGATTTTCAATTAGGTTATGCTTTGCAATGACGATAAACAAAGCACAAGGTCAAACACTTGATTTCGTTGGTTTGTATCTCCCTGAACCAATTTTTGTCATGGTCAATTTTATGTAGCATTATCAAGAGTTAAAACAAGGAAGTGTTTAAAAGTTTTACTCAAACCACCAAGAACTGAAAAATATGCACAGTACATGTACTAAAATTGTTGTCTACGAAGAAATTCTTTCATTCATACATCTGTAGAAGTATAAATTTTTTGTAAGTATTTTTCCCAAACATCTTAGTCACCATTTTCGAACATGAATGTCATACAAATTTATTTATATGTCGTTGTTTCACATATTATTAAACAGCTAACATGTGAACATTCTTCAATAGTTTAATATCAAATGGTATTGTACTTATCATAAGCATGTATACTTTTGTATATTATTTATGTTATTTTTGTGTAATTGGTTGTCTTACTTTCTTCATTGATAAGGGAACTAAATATTTATTTTATGCATATACCAAAGTGAATCTATGTAGTGTGCAGTTGCAGCTATATAATATCTTTTATTAATCATTTCCAATATATCTAAAGTTAAAGATATAACACCCCATATTTTTCTAAATCGGCAATCAATAGTTTTTTTGTATGAAGAAAATATTNCATGATAGCATTAAATATAGTTTGGACGTTGTGCGGGTACTCAACAATTTTAAACGCAATAATGTTTTTATGCATGACCCAAAGTGGGTCTATATAGTGTGCAGTTGCAGCTATATAATATCTTTTATTAATCATTTCCAATATATCTAAAGTTAAAGATATAACACCCCATATTTTTCTAAATCGGCAATCAATAGTTTTTTTGTATGAAGAAAATATTCAATTATATCTAAACGAAGAGTGTTTCGACTTACCCTAACGTACCCTGGTTGAAGATATTCTTTCATGCAATGAAACGAAATGTTGGTTGTCCGCTATTGCTAGAGGCAACTCAGCAGCAACAACGAACTTCACCATTTTCGTTTGAGTTTTCTCCTTTGAATACATCTACATTTAAAGTGGAGTAGTAGTAGAACCGATACTTGGACTACCAAATTACAGTTGCGTTTGACTGACAGGAAGAAGCCTGTGTTTGGCCGCACATGATTTATAGTGGTTAAGGTGTGTGTTCCCATGCCTTTTTGTCATGCCAATTGTTGTTGACAGTGTTTACATATTGCTTTAGATTCTACAACTCCATCGAAAACACGACCTGTTTGAATCAATTTAAAATGATCCCAACGTTTTGCCTTTTTCCCCTTTTGCTTCCCTCTTGCATTGGGAATATCTAATTTAGGTTCATCCTCCCGTTTCGCTTCGAAAATATCAACTTCATCCAAATCAATAGGATTACTACTTCCATGAGCATCGAAATACGAAATAATTTGGGGAATAGGAACTTCGTTTGGTTCGAGAAATTCATTCTGGAATTGACTTTGCAGCGTGATCGGTGATTCACCTCCGATACCTAACAAGCCTTCAACAAATGAGCATGGATCCATTTGTGAATTGATGTAAAATGTATAGTAACAAATCAAGAACTGAAAGAAAGTTGACGTGTAAGATTGTAATTGAAAATTTATAGTGTGATAATTGATATTGAATAATTGAAATTGAATGTAGAAGTAGAATTGAGAATGAATATAGATTATGTAGTAGTCTAGAAGATAGATCGTAAAATCAAGATTATAATTTATGATGTAAAATGTAGAATAGATTAGATAGTAAAGAGTGAGAGTTAAGTGGAAAAAATGGAATGGGAATGGGTATTTATAAGAAGGAAAAAAAAATCAATGACCGCTTGCCATACAGTTACTGAACTTCAACAGTGATCGAAACAGTCATCAGTTACGGTTTCGATCACCGATTTCAAGTTGGAGAGCCACGAGCTGATTTACGAACCCATGAGCCTGGCTCATGGGCGAGCTCATTGGCTTGCCCATGAGCCGCTCATTTTCGATGATTAGAGCGGGCTCGGCTCGACTCGGCTATGGTTCGTCTTTTGATGAGCCCGATCGGCTCACGAGCTGTATTTTGACGAGTCGAGCGGTCGCTCGGCCCATTTGTCATCTCTAATTTATCCCCTGAATTCATAATTCAATTCAATTTTGAAAATCCAATTCTATTCTAAATTATACACATTCGTGATTTGACCCAACATGTCAGAGTCTATGAAATTTTGTCACGTACATTAGTTTCAAAGATTTTCAACAGTTCATTAAAATAGATACTAAAAATTAAGCTTCAATCACTCAAAAAAACACTTTGTTTGGGTTCCAAGAAAAATATGTAGCAAATGAAAGAAAAATGCCTAATTTATATATTTTGAAGCTTATTGTTTAACTTGGTGAATTTTCCGTTTCTTCTTCTTTGGAGCGGCGGGCATCCACTCACGGGAAGCTTTCTTCCAACTTTTTTTTCCTTTATCTCAAAGTTTTTTTCCCAATCAAACTTCTAATACATGATGAAATTTAATCCTTATTAATTAAAAATATCAAACCAAGACTCCATGGACTTCTTTTATCCAATCAAACATTAAATTATAAGGAATTTGGGTCATATCACAACAAATCTCCACCTTGAGCCAAATCTCAATACAAGGAATTTCAAAACACATCTCCAAGTAAACATCACTCCACCTCTTCTAATCAAGCCCCTATAGACTAATCAATGATAATCACCAACGATGTTCAAGCAATGCTCAAACTTAGCAACAAGAAATGATTTTGTCAATATATCAGCGAGATTCTCCTTGGTCAACCTTGCTCACTACAATATCACCATGAGCAATCACATCACGCACACAGTGATACCTCTCATCAATGTGCTTAGTCCTCTCGTAAAACATTTGATCCATAGTAAAAAAGATAATACTTTGACTTCACAGTAAACTGTAGAAATTTGCAAGTCTTCACTGATTTCACCAATCAATCCTTTAACTGCATAGCCTTCTTACATGCCTCTGTTGTAGACAAAGCTACAGTATTCTGCAAAGTAGATTTTCAGCTGATAGCATAGCCTCCAAGGGTAAACACATACTCTGTAAGTGATCTCATCTTATCAAGATCCTTAGCACAGTCTGAATCACCGCGCTGCTCTCCAATATTCCTTCCCCGAATTGCCATGTACCTACTAATCACACTAACTGCGTGTGCTAAATTTGGTCTTGTATAAATCATAGCATACATAAGTGATCCAATTACACTAGAATAANTTCCTTCCCCGAATTGCCATGTACCTACTAATCACACTAACTGCGTGTGCTAAATTTGGTCTTGTATAAATCATAGCATACATAAGTGATCCAATTACACTAGAATAAAAAACCTGAGACATATAATTAAAGTCTTCATTTGACTGAGGACACAAGCCAAATGATAATTTAAAGTAGGCAGCCAAGAGAGTACCGACAGTCTTAGCATTCAATATATTAAACAATTAAAACACTTTTTCAATGTACCCCTTTTGTCTCAAATACAATATGCCATCTTTCCCATCCCTTAAGATTTCCATACCAAGAATCTTCCCTATGGCTCCCAAATCGTTCATCTCAAACTCTTTACAAAGCTGAGCTTTCACTTTTGTGAGCTCTATTTTATCTTTGGCTGATATGAGCATATTGTCAACATATAACAAGAAATATGTAATCGATCTTCCATCTTCCTTTTCTTAAGTATACACAATTATCATAACTGCTTCTAATGAAATTATGAGTAATCATGAATGAGTCAAACATTTTATACTGCTGCCTCAGCTATTGCTTTAGTGTATTCCAGGACTTATTCAACAAGCACACATAGTTTTCCTTTCCAAAAACTATGAAACCCTCTAATTGTTGCATGTAACTCTCATCAAGTTCTCCATGAAATAATGTTATCTTGACATCCATTTGCTCAAGCTCCAAGTCATTTTTAGCCGCAACCACAAGTAAAACTATAATTGAGCTATGTCTATGCTACCAATTTGGCCATATACCTTACCTCTTCAATCCCCAGTGTCCCTTCCTTCATTTTGAACACCCATTTACAACGAAAACCTTTTATCTTTGGGTAGTTTTACAAAGTCCCAAGTACTATTTTTATTCACTAACTTCATTTCCTCCTGCGTAGCAATCAATCATTAGCTAGAATCATTTCAGCTAACTACCTCGAATATATAGCAAGCTCATCGATGGAATCAACATGATCGAGTACGCTCAATGCATAAGCTACCAAGTTTGCCTCTCCATACTTCTGTTGAAGTTTAATCTATCTGCGAGTTCTATCATTAGCAATCGAATATTATGGTGCTGCTAGTGGTACAGTCTGTCAACTCTGAACTAGACTGATCTGTAATAAACTATTCTAAAACCTCTTATTGTTCCCCTAAACCAATTTTCAACTCCACTTGAGTTGTATGATTATGTTCCTCGGTTTTATTAGAATCCCCTGAGGTGAACCATGAATCATAGCAAGTTCATCAAACACTACATCTCTATTAACCACTATTTTTCATGTCTCAGGACACTACAACTTATAGCCTTTCACACCTGATTTCTACTAAAGAATATGCATTTTCTAGATGTAGACTCCAACTTTCCATTATCTACATGAGCATAAGCAAGATACTTAAATATGTTCAAATTAGAATAACAAAAAGGTTTACCAAACTACTTCTTCTGGTGTCTTTTTCTCAATGGCCACTGAAGGTGAACAATTAATCAGAAAATAAGCTATATAGCAGCTTCAGCCCAAAAAGTCTTAGGCAACTCGAAATTTGAAAGATATAACAAGCATTTTCCATCAAGGTTCTATTTATCCGTTTTGCCACACCATTCTGTTGCATAGTTTCAGGCATTGTCAAGTGTCTCAAAATGTCTTCAGTCCCACATAAGAGATCATCTAAACAAAACTCTAGCCCATTATTTGTTCTTAAATATTACTTTTCAGTCTGGTTTTATATCATTGTTTTTCACTCCTTGAAGGTCCCAAACATATCACTCTTCTATTTTAAGAAGAATACTCAAACATTCATGGAGAAATCGTCAATCACCATAGCCGGTCCTCAATGATCTAATGGATATACTCAAGCGTTCCCTTCATGTTGTGTCTTCTTTAGTAAATCTGGCTCTTTTCTGCTTTCCAAAGACACAATTCTTACAAATCTTCATCTTACTAATCTTCTACCCATCAAGAAGTCCCCTACTACTCAACTTTGTCGTGGAACAAGAGAACCAAGGTCACATTCAAAATTCTACCTTCTCCAGTATATCTATAACCCTTTGAGTCAAATGTACTCAAAGATATAAGATTTCGTTTCAGTTATGGAATGTGCCTTACATTTGTAAGTTTTCTAATAACTCCATCGAACATTCTGATTTGGACTTTACCAACTCTGTCAATTTTACAATGTACATTATTTTCCTTAATTACCATACCTCTCGAAACTCTTTCATATGTTGTAAACAAATCCCTCATGTTGAGACATATATGAAAAGTACTTGTTGAGTCAAGAACCCATTTCCTACAAGTTTGGAACCTATGTCAGAAATCACAAGAAACTCTCCTTCAATTTGCCCATCTTCCACAACATCAGCCTCCGCTATGTTTACAAGTTGCTTTCCTTTATTAGTAGCACCAATAGCCTTATTTTTGTTCTTCAAAGCATAGAAATTAACTCTAATATGCCCATTCTTCTTTCAAAAGTTGCATGTTTTCTTTACATGTCTGAATTTTGATCTGTCCCTCATATTTCTATCAAGATTTGTGTCTTAATTTCTCCCATAAACAACCAAGCCTTAGATAATAAAGTATCATAGACCTCATCCACAATGAGCCTGACTATAGAGAATAGTATCTCTAAAAGTCACATATGATGGTGGTAATGAACAAAATAGCATTAGCGCCAAGTCATCCTTAGCATACTTAACTTTTCATGTCTCCAAATCCGCTACGATTTCTTTGAACATAGTTAAGTGATCATCCATGACGTACTTTCGAACATCTGATAAGAATGCAGGTACTACTTCGAGTGTAACTTACATATCAAACTCTTTACCATATAAATCTGCTCCAATTTTAACCACATTGCAGAGACACTTTTCTCATGTAGAATAGATACAGATGAATTTAACATTGGGCTTTTCAATTTATACACTATTTTTCATCTCACGTCCAAGTTGAAAACATCTTATCAAAGCCAAGAAATGTGGTAAGTGTATTTTATAAACTTATTCATGCTTTAAAATATTGACATTCCATTATTCTTTTGATAAATTATAGCTTAATCTTGTGTATATTTTGTTTATTAGAAGAAACTCAATGATTGGACTTGAAACTAAAAGAAATGAGCCAAAAAAAAAATGGCGAAGTCCAAAGTTCGGAAACCAAATTGAAAATATCCAATCATTGATTCAGACCATAAGACGATACTTGGAGATTGCTAAAAGTCAACTGGATGCAATTAGAATTAAAAAAAAAAAGAATGAAATATGATCAAAGTATTATCACAAATCAATTTTCAATCACACAAGTTATATTTCGAGTTTTTAATTGAAGATTAAACCCAATTTTTGGCATAGTAAACATCCGAATTGTAAAACTTATACCAATAAAGTTGTATCCCTTT
The DNA here is from genome assembly GCA_903798395.1 of Fraxinus floribunda. Lineage (NCBI taxonomy): Eukaryota > Viridiplantae > Streptophyta > Magnoliopsida > Lamiales > Oleaceae > Fraxinus > Fraxinus floribunda. Next base: position 11,097 of record CAIGRS010241212.1, read on the forward strand.
AAGTTTGCTTTACAACACATTTTGAATCGTCTCAATTGGATATCAGGATAGAAGGTTATATTCAAAATACCAACGGTTGTGCAGAGATAAAAACATGCGCTAGTGAAGGTAACTTTCCTTATTCGATTGGAACTCTTTTGAAAACCAATTCGGATATGATTTTCAACTAATTAACCCGTAGCTAAATCAACTAGACGGCGCATGCAAGAGAATATACGATGGGCGCGCAATACAAAATTTTGAAGGCAGATTAATTTTTCCTTTTTCGTTTATGTAACGACCCGACCTTACACTAGAGCCGTTATAATATCGTACGTACTGTCCGCTTTAGAAGGACATATGTCCATCTTACCCCTCACGACTTTCTGACGCGTTCCCAAAATTCGAACCCAAGTGTCACGGGCTGCAGCTTTGCTTAAGCCCCGTGTTGTAAATATTTACTTAATTCGTAAAATAGTTAGAAAATAGAAAAATAAAAGTATGATTCTAGAGCCAAAAGACGTCTACTGCCGTCGTTTGGGTT
>CAIGRS010241248.1:0-12588 GCA_903798395.1 Fraxinus floribunda
GGGCATTAAATGGGGCAAGAACCCGTCCCGTCAAGGGCGGGGCGAGGGCGGGGCGGGAGTGCCCCGCCCCGTTGCCATCACTAGGTGAATGTATATGTTTTAACAATCTTCTTTTTGCAATTAACTCGTATTATGTTAGTAGTGAAAACAGAAGTGTCTCTCGAAAAATTTCACCACATTCACGTTTATGTCCACCTCCATTTTCACCACAGTCACCCGATCCAAATCCCATCCCACCACCATTACTAGTTACTACCATTTATGCTATCCAAATCTAGAGATGTTTAGGGTTGTACCATCACCCCCAGAAGGAATTTACCCTATTATTTTAGGATTTGGGATTGAAAATTTAGCCCATATTTGGTACTCATTATTTTTCTCATTTTCATTCTTCTACTAATTTTCAACAACACATTTTTCAATAAAATAATATTTTACATCACATCAATAACTTTTCTTTCTTTTTCAAACATACATTATACATCAATCTACTAGTTCAGAATATATTCTTCCAAAATAATGTGACTCAAACACTTAATGTTTTTATTTTGGGTAGGAATTTGAAACAAATACAATATGGTGTGTTTGAGCCACATTATTTTGAAAGAATGTATTGAAAAAAAAAAGGAAAAATTATTAATGTAATAGAAAATATTATTTTATTGAATAATATGTAGTTGAAAAGTAGAAAAATAAAAATGAAAATTTTAATGTGTACTAAATATGGGCATCGTTAAAATAAAAACAATTACCATTGGAATTAAAATAGGAAAAATAAGACACACCAACTCCCGCACATAAACGAAAGAATGATTAGATACATAGCCAATGAGAGGTGGTCCATAGGGGTGACTCAAGATTGAGTTTGAAAATTCCCGTTGAGCGGTCTATCAATTAAGCATTGCTTCAAAATCTGTGTTATTTTAGAGTCTGTTTGGTAATCATTAAAATCGAATTAAAATTAAAAATATGGTCGTTATTGGGTCTCACTCGTCTAATAAAAGTCAACAATAACGACTAATTTTTCAATTTTAATTCGATTTTAATCTCTACCAAAAAGGCTCTTAGTATTTGCTAAATAATTTTGACTTCGTTGGTACTCTTCTCCAGCCAATAGCTTGTTGGACACTAGGTATGGGTTGGATTGATTTTTACTTCAACCCAACATGATCTGTTTGGTCAAAATTTAATCAAATTCAACCCCATGTAAAAGTTGAAATCCGACTAAACACAATCAAATATCGGACGGGTCGGGTCGTGTTGGTCGGTTTGGGACGACTTGTCAACAATAATTAAAGTCATCCAATTTTCTATTATATTAAATTCGGATAGACACGATTAAATATTAAGTAAATAAATAAATAAAATTATCTATTATTTTATTCAATCATCGGTAGCCGAGTTTACAAAGAACAAAGAACAAAGTGCATTTAACATAACATGAAAAATTTATACTACATTTATTGTGGAAATGACAGTAAGCTCTTGCTCTAAAATGCACAAACGTAATTACAGTTACACTATCCACTCATACTTTTAGGCATTTTATTTTTTATTTTTTTTAAGTGGGCGAGTCAGCTTAGACGGGTTTATTCTGTATTCATGAGTTAACCCGATCCAACCCACTTACACAGCCAACCAAACCACCCAACTCGTATAAAAACAACAACAAAATCAACCCAAACCAATTGTGTTGGTTCGGTTTGGACGGTTTGGGCTATTTTGGCGGGTTCAGTCGGGTTTTGCCCACCTATAGACACTATCACTTCATTCGTTGGTTTTGTACACTCTACTTGCTTTAGTGCTTGTCCCGGTACACTCTTGGGATGGATATACAAATGAGAAAAATAAATAACTATCAACATTTCAAACTTGACAAATTTATGAAATTCTTTCAAAAATCGGATGGTATTAATTAAATAGAAAATTAAATAAGTTAAGATCACAATAACATATAATTTATGATAATAATTACGTGCTAATCACAATCACAAAACATCATCACAAAAACACAAAATTTGAATCACAATTACATATTTAGTCGCAAATCACACATTTTTATAGGTTACAATTTATTTATTAATCATAAATTATAAAATTATTTGGTTACAACTTATGTATCAGTCACAAATTATCGAATTAATTTATCACAACTTATTTATCTGTCAAAAATTATCAAATTAAATGATCATAATTTATTTATTGGTCACATATTACCAAATTAACTTGTCATAATAACCCAATTATTTGATCACAAATTACCCTTCATGTACTCCACCCGACCTTACCTGGACTCCACCATTGCTGACACCACCCAAAATTCCATTGTTGCTTCACACCACAAATCACCACCACCATCGCTGCCGTCATCGCAGCCACAGCCGCACCACCACCATCTCCACATCACCCACCAACAACCATTACCACCATCTAGATCGCACTATACATACACACAAATCGTATCAACAACCTATATATCTACCAAAATGCGTCATCTAACACTACAACTAGCACCATGTGGTGTGTACAATGGTAGCGCATTGCAACGAGTAGTAGCGTAACGATGATGAACGTTGTTACACCCATCTCCGTGTGCATACACGGCAAGCACACTACTGTTGACCTGTGATTGATTATAACATTAAAATTTTTATTATAACGAACAAGTTATATTGTTTACTAACAATTGAATTTTAGTGATTATAGTATTCAAAGCATCTAGTGATTGATCGATCGATCGTCGTCAATAGATTAAAATCAAGACAATCAGCTCGGTTCACAATAAAGGTTAAGATCGAATTTAAGCCTTTCAAACATTCAAGACAAGATCATTCAACAAGAGTTTAAGACCCAAACTTCAAAGAAAGTTCAAGATGAGAGTTTAACAGCCTAAAAAAAATATCAAGATGAGAGCCTAAGAACCAAATTTCAAAGAAACGACAAAGATTATGCTTTCTAGACCAAATTTAAATGTACTAAAACTTTGATTTTTATAAAAGAATTATAAAAGTTAAAAAACATTTTGTTCACTAAAAGCTATTTTGATTATCACTTGCATAAAATGTTTTGATCCAAGATAAAAAAAAATAATTTTCAAAATGATATTTGAACTTAGTTCATAATTTTAAAAATATCATTTACCTTGAAAAGCTAGGTGAAAACACTTTTCCAAAAATTCACGCTTTTCAAAATATTCTAATCGGATCAAAAGGGGCCAAAATGAGAAATTTGACCGTACCAGTCAAGAACTAGAGGTCAACTGGTTGGACCTGGTAGTGAATGACAGACAGGTCATTAGGTCGATCGAAAATATAACGGTTTGAAATTTGACCATTCCAACTTCTCTATCCAATGGTTATATTGTTCAGGTCAATCGAATCCTCATTTGAACTCCTAGAAAGTTTTGCGAATTTTTCACTATAAATATGTTCTCCTTTTGCATTCAATGTAAGGCATTTTAAGTGCATAAAAGAGAAAAATATGTAGAGCAAATCTTTGAGTTTACATAGCATTTATCTCTTCTTAAACTTTGATTAATTGAATCAAACTCCAAAATTATTATATTTATCAAAGTTTTTCATCACTCCCTTGATACTTAACTTATTTCTATTATTCATAAAAGAAAATTATATTTTGAGAAAATCTTTGAAGTTATATATTACATTCATTTCTTCTACTTCTTTATATGTAAAACTTTGATTGATTGAATCAAACTCGTTAAATCTTTATATTCATCAAAATTTCTTATCTCACTTTTGGTACTTAATTTATTGCTATAATTTATAAAGAAATAATTTTTTTCAGTAAAATATTTAGGCTTGCATAGCATTTACTTCTTTTACTTCCTTGTATCAAAAAATTTGATTGATTGAATTAAAATTTTAAAATAGCATATTTATCAAAGTTTTTTATTTAACACTTGAGTTATTGTTTATTGTTATTCATTGAATGTTATTCATTGAAGTATTAGTCTCTCGTAATACTTAATTCATTTATATCATTTATTAATAAATGAGTATTCATTGTGAAACCATTTCTTTAAACTTGTGGGATATATTGAGGTACCTTGAAAGTTCAATAGTATAAGGAACTGTGCTCCTTATTGTAAGTCAACGTGGAGATCAACTTGAGGTCCCTTAAAAGCTTAATATTGTACAAGGATTAGTGCTCCTTATCTGTAAGTTACCGGAAGTATTATAAGGGTTTGGATTGTACCATAAGTTAATCAATCTAATGAAAATGTCTTGCTCGTGATGGAGAGCTTGGTAACAGAGGACATAGATAATTAGTTTGAATCGAACCTCCATAATTATATTGTTTGCATCATTTCTTTCATTTTACTTATCGTTATTCCGTTTATATTTATTGTTTGATTGATGTACTTGTTCTTGCTTAATTTAAAAATAATTTTTGAAAAAGTTTTTAAAAACAAATTCACTTCCCTTTTGATTAGTCATTTTTGGACTATCAATTGCAACCTCAAAGAGCTATCGCCCACCTGTGGAATGAAGCAATCAGAGAAGTGGAGAAAAATAAATAAATGTTAAGGTGGGTTGTGTGGAATCGGGAAGGATGGGGTACATCTGATTTTCGTTAGAATAACTTTATCATCTAATTGTTGAAATTGAAAGTTAAAAGTTCGGGTTTGAGGTAATTTTCTCTAAACAAAATGAAAACAATGAACTTGACGTAATTTCATTTTTATAAAATGTTTTGTCCAACCCCAAACTATTTTAAGGTTTTCATAATTCTTTTCAAGTGAAGTTCATATAGGCCTACCCTTAAATAGAAGGATTCACCAAAACAATTGAATTTTTGGCTTGGTTAGTCCAATTACAGGACGCTGGAACAGTGAATTTCCTTCAACAAACAAGCTAAAGTACATCTAAAGCCCTAATAACAATAGGGATGACAAAAAAATTCAACAAACCCGAACAAGGTGAGGATTACCCACTTAATCGGGTATTCGGGGCGGGTAACTTTTCAATATTTTAAATGAAAATTTTCACGAAATTTCATTAGTTCTAATAGAAAATCGCAACTAAATTAAAAATATGACAAACAATAAAAACTTTAGTTTATCGAATATATTTGAATAATTTAACTTTTAAAAATAAGTAAAGATTTAAAAATATATTATTGTCTTAGTCTAATGAATGGATGTAATAAAATGAATTATCAAAAACTTTAAAAAAAGAAAAAAAATTAAACGGAATAGTAAATGGGGCAAGGGCCCTGCTCTGCCCAATCTTAAACAGGTAATGAGTCGGGGATAAGACGGGGAATTACTTGGCTCCTACCATATTCATTTCGTGGGTATAAGAAAAACCCTCAAATCTGTCCTTAAATCCGAGGGTCGCAAATGGCTGTACTGTGGTATTGGTGCTATGAGCCTCGAGGCTGGACCGACACGTGCTGTTTATTTATTTATTTTTTTTATGAATTTTGTAAGAAGAATTTTTCTAGTGGGAATCCAAATAATTCTGTGGCACACGTTTCTCTGGTTTTTTTGCTATTGTTTGTAGTGAGTTATTGTTTATAACTTTTCCATTTGTACAAAAATGGATTTTCCAGAAAATTGTCCACTCACTCATATGTGGGTGGCCCATATAAGTAAAATATTGAAAAAAAGCTTAGCCCACCCCCTGTTGTGAATATCTATTTTTTTCTGTTTCTGAACGTGTAGCAATGTTCATTTGTTTAATTCTATGGCTATGGTGAAGCAGAGGTTCCAATTGAGTGGTTGTCCATTTTCATGATGCAGTGACGATGACGAGATGGATGTGAAAGGTGACTGCTATGACGATGATGATGACGATGACTTTTTTTTGGCTTAGTGGAGTGGGGTGGGGTGCCTCTTTTTTTGTTCTTTGTTTTAATTGTTTTATGTGGGAGAATAAAAAATTTACATTTTTGTCATTTTTAAATTTGGCCAAAATCTATTTTTCTTGGTCAATTAAAGATCAAATCCATCAATTTGTCCTTGTACTGTAACAAAATGAAAAGTTTGGAAATGTGAGTGGCACAAATTGAATGTTAAAATAAAGTCTGTTGAAATTAGAAAGGTTTTAGACCATTGCTCCAATTATTCCTTCATTTTGACATGTCAAATTATATCATCTTTTATTATTAATTATTAATTACATGTTTTATTTATAATTTATTAGGAGTTGAGGGACAATAGCACAATTCTAGTTAAATTAACAACTATCTTTTGTACCTTTTAAACTAGCAAGCCACGGGGAGTTTTGCTTGGCAGCTTGGCTTTGTATTACTAAAAATTGATCTATTGTGTAAATTTTCTTCAATTTTGATTTAAATGGTATTCATGCGTGAAATAACGTTTTGTGATCATGCGTTGTTGTTCTTGGTCGTCACACTTTATTTTTAGTGCTTGGTTGTCACACTTTAAAACTTAGATTTTAATCCTTAAAACGACGGTAGTGGTTAGAAGTGTAATTATTATTGTCAAAGTGACGTGTGCCTTGTGCGTGTAAATTTTTTGCATGTTACCTTTTAATCATATATTTTTTTAAAAATCACTATTCAAAACTTTATTTTTTCAAAATAGTGGCCACCAAACAAGGTTTAAGTCATCTTTTAAGAACTCTTCTAGTCAAAACATTTTTAGTAAGAAATTTTAACTTTTCAAACGCCTTGTTGAACCATAGTTGTTAAAATCAGATCGAACTAGTTGCGCCAATCCAAGAACCAACAAATTGGATAATGGTCCGGTCTGATCGTTTTGATTAGTACATTCTGCAAATAAACAATTTGGACCTAGTGATGGCAAAAAACCCCGCCCCGTCCCGCGCCGATGCTGCCCCGCCCTGAATGGGACATAAAAAACCCTCCCCGACGGGTTGGCGGGGCGGGGAGGAAGTGCCCCGAACCCGTCCCGTGAAGAATAAAAAAAAATAATTAACTACAAATTAAAAAAATAGTTAATTGGAATTTTTTTTTAAAAAAAATAATAAATGAGGTAGGAAATGGGGCAAGCCCGCACCCAGTTTAAGGTGGGGCGGGGTGTGGGAGTGGCGGGACGGGGCGGGGTAGGGATACCCCATCCCGAGTCCGCCCCATTGCCATCTCTATTTGGACCCCTCAATAACCGTCCGAACTGAACAAGTTAAGAAGAAATCGAAACCGGTTCACCATTGAAACGAGTAGTTACAAAGTTGAGCAAAATCTTATATTCAATTTGTAAAGGCAGAGATTCAAAATAGGCATTCGAAATGAAATATACATCCTTAAACATTACGGCAACAAGTGAACTTATGTCATAAGTGTGAGCAAATTAATATACATATATGTTTAGATATAGAAAAATAGTTGTCTTTTGTATTAAAAAATATTTTTTTTAATTAGAATTACGATCTAGCAAATTAGCAATGAGTCAATGACCCACTGGTTGACTCATGATTAGGGTTGGACAAAATTTCCGAACTGAATCTTATTGAATCGAACCCAACCATAACTGAACTGAATCGAATGGTTCTTCTTAAGTTAAATACCTGAATGAGTATCTGAATCGAGAACCGACATATTTGGTTCAATTCTCGATTCTAAACCAAGAATCGAAGAATCAAATCTCCCTAATTTTTTAATACTTTTTTTATCTTAAATAAGTCAAATTATTTTATTTTTTTAAAATAAAGTTTCTAACTAATTAATTTAGTTCAAACTCAAATATGACTTTCAGCCCAAACCCAATTTAATCAAATTGATCTAAGCGTTACTTAAATTTCTTATTCTACCATAATGTCGTTTCTACTGTTATGAAGAAATCAAATGGGAAGTTCGACTTTTCCTCTTTTCATTATTGTGAGCTTGTTATCTTCCTTTTCCCCGTGATTTTAACAACCAAAAATATGAAGAACTTAACAAAAAGAGATGCAAAAGATAAAATTGGACTACGTTATTTTGTAAGAGTTAAGATTGAACATGTCATTAGTTGAATTAATGTAGTATTGTTGTAAATATTAAAAAAATTAATTATTATACGGAACTTAGGAATCAAATNATTAGTTGAATTAATGTAGTATTGTTGTAAATATTAAAAAAATTAATTATTATACGGAACTTAGGAATCAAATGAAATGGAATCGAACCCGGATGGTTTCATAATTAAATTTAAACATGATGATTCCCCTTACTAAATACCCAAAAATTTGGGGTTGGTTCTGTTTTAAAGAGAACTGAACCAATTCGGACCATATCCAGCTCTACTCACAACCCGATGGTAGAATATTTTTCGGATCGACGATCAAGTCGGATCTCATAACTATGTGTTGAACTGACCCTAAATATAAGATCCAAGTCATTAGGCAAAAATAAAGAAATAAATGCGAACTTAGACAATAACGCCGCATTGCTTCATCTCAAGGACTCAAAAAGGCTTAAGAAAATGAATGGGATCAGAATGCTGTATTTTTTGAAGTTTAAGGCCCATATATAATATTCCCTTTCAAACTATATACCTAATAATCTAAAACTACTACTCAAAGATGAAGACAAAAGCTCAAATAATTTTTTTTTCTTCGTTCTTCCCAATTATATAAAAATGAGTCAAATGACAACACAAATGGACAGGACAACCTTAGGTGATTGTCCAACAATAATGACCATCGACAATGTTACATTTTCAATTCCCATGTTAATTTAGATTTTACACGAAGGATAGCGCTGCGTGAAGTAATAGTTCTCTGCATAAAATGAATTACCTATTGTTAGATTTTAGAGTTATAAACACCTTGTAAATTCGGAATTTAGCTCGGTTTGGTGAACCACTTTGACATTTGACATTGAAATGTGTGGTCTCACAGATTTTTTTTTTTTCCTTATTGATTACTTAATGAGTCATGTTAATGGTCATGAACGCTCTCCATCCGGAGATGACAAGGCCACAACCTTTACAATCTCCACATTGATGCCAGTGGTTTATCAGACAACTTAATGCACTTTACAAGTTACTACTTGTTGGCGACAACTTCCATTGATCACTCTACAAAACACCAAGGTTAGGATTAGTACCTACATCAATCAAATTACCCAGTATCAATTTTCAGCATTTGTAAACAAGACTTAAACTTGGTTAGAGGTAATACCTTGGTACCCATATCAATATGATTAAATTGGGTAGCAATTTTCTCAAAAAGTAAAACATCTTTAGAAACAATATCTCTTATAAAATGTAACCTAGCATTAATATGTTTAGTTCTTTCATGATAAGCTGGGGTTTTGTACAAATGTATAGCACTTTGACAGTCAGAATATAATGCAACATGATTAGACAATTCATTAATTTCAGACAATAACCCCGCGACAAAGCTTTTTTTATTGCCTAAGTTGTAGCAACATATTTAGGCTCAGTAGTAGATAAAGCTACAACATGTTGCAGTTGGGATTTCCAACTGATACAAGTTCCACACAGTAAACATATAAGCTGTAGACTATAGTAGACTTTCTATTGTCAATATTACCAGCAAAGTCAGAATCCACAAAACCTTTAAGCACTACACCATCATTACAGGCACTAAAGTACAGTCCTAAGTGTGAAGAACTTTTCAAATATCTCAACAACCATTTTAAAGTAATCCAATGTTCTAAACCAGGATTAGCCATGAATCTGTTAAGGGTACTAATAGAATGAGTCACATCAGGCCTAATACAAATCATGGTATACATCATAAATCCTACAACATTAACATAATGTATCTTTTCCATTTGTTTAATGTCTGATTAATTTACCGGAGACCGATCCTTACCAAATTTAAAATGACTGGCCGAGGTACAGAGACAGACTTTGAATTGTGCATAGCAAATCTAGTTACCAATTTTTCAACATAAGCAATATGTTTCAAAGTCAGTAGTCTGTTATGCCTTTTTCTAGTTATTTCCATGCCTAAAATTTTCTTAGCACGTCCAAGATTTTTCATTTCAAATTTTTCACTCAAAGATCTTTTAATTTCATTAATGACATACATATTATGTCTAATTAGAAGCATATCATCCACATATAAGAGTATAAATGCAATAACAACATTTGTATCATCTCTTTTAAAATACAAGCAATGATCAAACTTACTTTTTATAAATCAACAAAAGAAACCCAAGTACCAAATCTATTGTATCATTGTCTTGAAGATTGTTTCAAACCATACAAAGGTTTTTTTTAACAAACACACATGTTCAGTTTTAGATTTATCAATAAAACCAGGTGGCTGTTTCATATAAATCACTTCATCAAGATTACCATGTAAAAATGCAGTTTTTACATCCATTTATTCAAGTTCAAGATTATACTGAGCAACAAGAGCTAACAATTGTTAGGTTTTGTGACAAAAAATCTATGTGATTTAAAAGTTTGTTGTATGAAAGAAGCTTGTTTAATTTTGGTTCGGTTTGATTAGGAATCAAATATCATGGTTTTTGGAGTTTGATTGAATTAAGGAATTGAAGATGAAGTTAAATACATTGGACTTCTACTTCATCTTGGACTCCACAACTTCGAGACTTGGCTTCTATAAATACTCCACAAGGTATATACACAATTAAGGTGAGAAAAAAGAGATTATAATAATTAGATCTTTCGTATACATTAGAAACAAGAGAGAATTGTTTAGATTAGATTGAGAGTATCAAATCTTGTAAGACAATTGGTCGTTTCTTCGTATAATGAATTCTTCTCTTCCACAAATTAAATTTTATATTGTCCATATTTTTCTTCTTTAATTATTTGATCAATTTCTCAACAATTGATATCAAAACATTCTTGATATCGGGGTTGATTCATAACCATTACTCTAATAATAGTAGACTTAATCACCGGAGAGAAGATTTCATTATAATCTATGCATTCTTTTTGTATAAAACATTTAGCAACAAGTCCAGCCTTAAATCTTATAGGCATCTTCTCGGTGTTACCCTCCTTAATATTAAAAATCCACTTGTAATCAACAAGGGATTTACCTGCAAGTTTAGGAACTAAAGTCCAGGTTCCATTTTTAATCAAGGAGTCCATTTCATCATTTATAGCAATATGCCATTCCTTATATTGTTGGCTAGAAATAGTCTCTTCATAAGATTTTGGCTCTCTAAAAATTAGGTCTTGATAAGAAAGCAATGCAAAAGATAGGTAATCTCTATACCTAACAGGCTCTCTAATATCTCTCCTAACTCTATCTCTGATCAATTGATAATCACTAACATCACTCACTTACTCTTCTAAATTCTCTTGAACCTCATCATCTTCTTTAACATCTAACAAATCAGTATCTTCAGGTTCAACATCAATCTGTTCAGATAGCATACCAAGCTCCACCTGCAGATTGGTTTTATCTCTTTCTTTCCCTCCAGGTGGTTCATTAGACTTATTATCTTTCTAAAGTGCATGTTTAACTTATCAAAAGTAACATCACTACTTGTGATTATCTTAAAACCACTAGATTCTCTACTCCAAAGTCTATAACCTTTAACCCATTAGGGTAACCAAAGAAAACACATTTTCTGGGCCCTAGGTTCTAACTTTCCTATATTTTGATGAGAATAGGCAGCACGTCCAAAAAATTTCAGATGTGAATAGTCAGGGACTGTCCCAGTCCATTTCTCTTCAAGTGTTTTATCATCTAGAACACTTGAAGGGGTTCTATTAACAATGTTAGTGACTGTCATTAAGGCTTCTCCCCATAAGGTTTTAGGTATACTTGAACCAACCACCATACACCTCACCTTATCTAACAAAGTTTTATTCATCGTCTCAGCCACTCCATTCTGCTGAGGGGTATAAGGCACAATTTTATGTTTCCTAATCCCATTTTCAGAACAAAATTGATTAAACTCAGCATTACAAAACTCAATACCATTGTCAATCCTAAGAGCCTTTATTTTCTTTCTAATTTGGTCCTTTATTAACACTTTCCAGGTTTTTAACTTCCCAAAGGTTTCAGATTTGTGTTTTAACAGGTAAACCCAAACCTTTCTAAAATAGTCATCAATCAAGGAAAGAAAATATTTATTTCCTCATTGAGAGATAATGGATGAAGGCCCCCATAAATCAGAATGTATATATTCAAGGACAGAGGTAGATTTGTGCTTTCTAGTGTTAAAATGTAATCTATGCTGCTTCCCTAAAGTGGGATTTTCACAAAAGGAACCCTAGAAATAGAATCCTTCCTAAAAACACCCCTTTTATGAAGGATATGTAGGTCTTTCTCACCTACATGATCTAATCTCTTGTACCACTTTAGAATGGCATCAAGTTCAGCATTGGAAGACTCAGCCATGTAATCAAGTACAAAACTAGCCTTAACTACATAAATCTCATTTCTCTTAAATTAACACCTTTAAACATCACAAGTGATCATCTCATCACCTTCAACAAATCATCATCAACTTTACCTTATAGGCCTAAATTATCCAAGTTTCCCATTGAAATCAGATTCCTGGTTAATTCAGGAACATATCTTACCCTTTCTAGGGTAAAGATACACCAATTTTCAAATTTCAATGTCACATTCCCAATGTCTTCAACTCTGCAGGCATTGTTATTACCCATGACTACCTCTCCTTCATTAATCTCATTAAAGG
>CAIGRS010241287.1:0-20536 GCA_903798395.1 Fraxinus floribunda
TTCTGGAGGACTTTTGGACGTAAATCATTGACATAGATGAGATGTGTCAATTAATGAGTGGTCGAAGATAAAAGGTCAAAGAAAATAAAATAAAATAAAGGGGAATATGATACTCAAAATTAAATAAGGGGATTAGGGATGACAACGGGACGGGGGGTGGGGCTCTTGCCCCGTTTATCGCCCCGTTTAAATTTTTTTTTGTTTTTAAAAGTTTTTGATAATTTATATTATTTTTCACATTCAAATTGAGACAAATAAATTTAGTTTCCATTTTCGATTAAAACTAATAAAATCTTCCATTTAAAGTATTGAATTTTTAAAAAAAATTTAAAAAAAGTTAAACGGGGCGAGGGCGGGGCGCCCGTTACCCTCCGCGCCGCCTCTGGGCAAAATTTCCCGCCCCGAATACCCGATTAAGCTGGTAATCCCCGCCCCTTTCGGGGCGGGGCCCCACGNAAATAAATTTAGTTTCCATTTTCTATTAAAACTAATAAAATCTTTCATTTAAAGTATTGAATTTTTAAAAAAAAATTTAAAAAATTTAAATGGGACGATGGTATCGGGGTTGTAGGGTTTTTTTGACATCCCTGAAGGGGATTAAACCAAATAATAAACCAAATAATTATCCTTTTTGACTTTTACTTATTTTGGAACTTGACAAACATGCCTCAACTGAAACCTCTCAAAGTTCACACTTCACACTTCACACTTCACACTCGCTGCGATTGAAGTCTAAAGAGGCACACAGACGACCGCGCTCCCTTTACCCGATCTACTTCTACTGAATTTTAAAGCCAGCACTCCTCCTGGACTCAGTGAGTCATGGGCGGCGAGTCACGGTACGAGATCCACCAAAACGCGTATATAAAGCTGGTCCTCCACGCGCTAAGGCACAGGACCTCCGCCGTCAACGCCGCTCTCATCGGCCGCTCTTCCTCCGCTGGCGAATCTGTCGAAATTATCGACTCCGTCCCTCTATTCCACTCCCAGATCGGTCTCCTCCCTCCCCTCGAAATCTCCCTCATGATGGTTATCAACAGTAAACTTTTCACTTTTCATTTTTTTTATTTGTAATTTTGTATTATGATTTTGATTTTATAAATTGGAATATAATAGATAGAGGAGTATTATGGGGAAAAAGGATTGAGTATCGTTGGTTATTTTCATGCTAACGAGAGAAGCGATGATTTTGAGTTGGCTAGTGTTGCCAAAAATATTGGTGATCATATAACACGATATTTTCCTCAGGCTGCATTACTTTTGGTGAGTCGTTACAGTAAATTTCGTGTAACCTTAATAATGATATCACTTTAAATTTAGTATTTTGATAAGAAAAAGCTAAATCTTGATGCATTGGATTTTGTGAATTTCAGTTAGATAATAAAAGGCTCGAGGGTTTGCCGAAGGGAAAGGACCGAAGTCCAGTTATGCAGGTGATTTATATTTATATCTTCAGTTTGCGTTGAAAAATTCTTTTGCTAGATTAATGCTCAGTAACAACGATTTCTTAGGTAAAGTAAATCTTTTAATTGCTTTTGAGATTCGATCTTTTTGGTGGTAATTTGATGAGGTGGGATTTTCTATGAAGGAATGGGCTGGGAATGACTGAACGTTCATAAATCTGATTACAATCCCATGCTCGGTGTAATTGACTCTGAGGAACAGCCATCCTCATTCCCAGTGACATAGGTTCTCTCATCCCTTACTCCAAGGTTGGCCATTCTTGTCATTTGGGAATGGTACCCTTTTTTGTAGTGCCAAATCTCCATTTAATCAAATACAAAGTGACGAATCATTTCCTTTTCTCGTTCCTTCTACCAACTAATCGGCATCCCTGCCATCTTTTACCTTTCTTCAACATCCCCTTGACCGGGTGCACCTTTCCCACTACCATCATCCCTTCCACTCCTACCCTATCCCTCCATTCCCCGCTACTCACCTCTCTACCTCCAGCGCAAGCCCCTTCCTCATCTTTACCAACACCTTTTTCTTCAAACGCAACCATTCAATTCCGTCAACCATCAACAATAAACTGCCTACCACAAAGTCTACCAACAATGATTATTGTGACCATACCCTACCAAAATCTATGTCCACCTGATCCCTATAGAACCCAATTTCTTCCACTTCTCCTTAACTATCAGGGTCGTTGCCACCCATCACCACGGGCACTCTCACGTGAAAAACACGCAGAAGTCAAAAAAATTTTAAGCAAAATCTCACTCATCTAAATCCCAAGTTAGTTAGATTTCAAATTTCAAAAAAATAAATAATTTTCAGCAATCAAAGAACTACATCTCCTAAAAAGGGAGAGAAAATAGAGAGATATAGAGGAAGTTTAGTGTTGGCTAGGCCTAATTAAGTGTATGTAGCACTTTAAGTCATGATATGTGATAGCTCTAGATACATAGGACGTGAGTTTGCTGCATCTCATGTTAGTTGGGGATTTAAACAAGTTGAATTGTTTTCTCCTTCATAATTAAGAATTTTAACGTAATAATCTCAATTTAAGAATATATACCCAAGTTTTGAAATAGAGGCAGGCTCTCCAATTTACCATTTGATTCCATTACCTTGTTTTGTTAGTGTTTACCATACATGAATGAAATCAAGCTTGGCAATTTTGATTTCATTGCTATCTAATGTTGTCATTTCTATTCCATTTTCACGCTCATCTCAGTCCTAAGTTTATTCCATTCTGAACAAACCCATACCTGCCTACCAAATGCCACTTAAGATTAAGCGTATGGATAAATTTTGACTCTCCATCTATGTAATTAGGTTAGCATTAGTTTCTTGTTAGCAAGTGATGCCTAAGCTTTTAATAACTTGTTTTGTTCATTTCACGGTTGAGGAGAATACATAGAGCTATCAGTGCCTATCTTGAGAATTTTTAAATAGTAAAAAGCATCTCTCCCAACTTTCGGCGAAGTTTTTGTTTTGCTTTTGTTGCCACTTTTGTCACTAAAACTTGTTTGGGTTTCATTATAAATTATAATCTCCTTATAATTTAAAGTCAAAGTCAAACATTAAGCCCTTGTTTGAGCTCCATCATCAAAAAACTCAATTCCCCCAAATTCATTTTGAACCACACATTCTCCGACTAGAATAATTTTGCACGTAAATCCAAATCTTTATCTCTACTTTATAACCACATTCTTCAAAGAATCACTATTACAAAACTCATTTTAAAAACAAAATGGGGCTCAAATACACAATAATTTTAACCACACACTCACAACTACTTTTGACTTACTATTCTCACATTTCATAGGACCCATTACTATTCATTATTATCTCATTATAATGAAATTCAAACGAGCTTTAAGTTTTGTTTTCATTCCAGTTAGAGCTCTTCATCATCATCCTCAATAAAACCAATGGTACAGCTTACGTGTCAGGCACAATTTTCATGTGCACAAATTTTCCATTAGAAGGCTACGAGATGTATAAAAAGCATTAGGCGTGTCTGACTTACAAAAAGCTTTCACATCATATATTCTTCACATCTTTATGCATGGAGATGATAGAATTTGTTCAATTTTTGTTTTATTTGGCATTGTCTAAAAGCTTGTATCTTACAGACTCCTTGGTTTGATGTATTTACCTTCTGCGTTGCCAAATAGTATCATTGCTGTCAGTGGCAGAGCCCCATGGCAACATATGGGGCCACTGAGGCACTGACCCCACAGAATTTCAGATTTTTTATTTTTTACTTTTCCCCAAAATTCAAAATTTTATTAATGATTCCTCTATTGAGCCTTTTGCACTACTTTCCCTTATGACCCAAACCATCAATTCATTTGTCATTCATCCCCAATATCTAGGGTTTGCTAATTCCACCTAAACCTAACATTTGTCACCGTTCTTGCAGGCATTGAGCTTATGTTGTTTAAAAAAAAAAAAAATTTGCAACTTAATTCCCCCCCCCCAAAACACACACACACACACACAAAATGAAAAATGTCGGTCTCCCAACACTGATTGTTGTTTCTTTCATTTTGATTTTACTTGGAGGGACCTCAGTTTTTGTTTTCTGTAATCTGTTTTCCCCTTTAAGATCTATTGATCAAATATTCCCCTTTGCAAGTTGGGTATTCTCATTAACTCACGGCTTCATAAACTGAATTTTCATCAACAAAGCTCTATTTCTATGTAATCCACTCTGTTGTGCAGCTTTACATGAAGGATGCGTCTAGGAGTTGGAAGCTAGTAGGATCAGATGGAAGCAACAAGCTAGCTATCAAGGAGCCATCAGCTAATATAGTCCTTTTGGATTACATTTCTTCTGAGAAATGGAAGGATATTATAGATTTTGACGACCACCTAGATGACATCAGCAAGTGAGAACCATATCCTAGTCTTTTTCTCCATCGATAATTTTGAATTTAATTTTTAGTGGCTGATATTTTCGACATTCTTCTTTTCCTGCAGGGACTGGCTGAACTCAGAACTTTTCCAGTAAAATCCAACAGCCAAAACATCTCTATCATGGTGTAGCAAGTGATGTCGGTTATCATTCTTTTCTTGGTTGCTATTCTGAGATTTTGAATACTGAGAGCCTATAAGAACTTGAATAGGCCGAATGTTAAGTTCTGCTCTTAGTGAATTTTTTCTGACATTCATTTTTGGTACTTGTGTTTCTTGTCCGTTGTATTCCCTGAAAGAGTTCCAAAATTCATAGTCTAACAATCCGTTTTTTTTTTCTGTGGGAGTTCAGCCTGAATTTTATAAATGTGCATCTCCTGTCCTTGTCAAAATTATTATAAGCTCCATGGTTTTGGAGCACTAGTTTTCTTGGATTGATGCTTTATTAGAAAATCAATGTAGTGCAAGGATTGGGTGAACGTCTTAGAAATGAGTGTTACCTTGCTGTAAAAAGGATATAGGTATTCGACCATAAATTTATGAATCATGCTTCATGTACAAGGACACAGATACAGGGCACTCACACATGTGGGGTCCACGTATAATTTTTTTAATTCATTGTGGGGCCCACCATGTGAGTGACATGGGGATTAATTCTAAATTTATTGGGGGTTGAGATTTGATTTGTTTCGATGGCAGATGCAAATCTATGATAATTTGGAGTGTAGACCGAGTCTGACCTCCTGATTTAGTTGGTCTTTTCCCTTTGCTAATATAATAGTCTCAAGAATAATTCTAACCAGTGGTTTGCTAATATAATAGTCTCAACCTAGCATTTAATGACACTTTGTTGCCACGTGGCATTATGTAAAGCAAGTCTTAAAAAGGTTTTATAACATGAAAAAGTAATGATATTTATTATTGGTAGAGATCGTCACTGGTATAGGCGATTGTGGATTTTTCGATTAATTGTTCAATGAAATTGTGATGAATTTTAATATAACAAGCAATTAGTTGAGGGTTCACTACCATATAAACTAATGATGATCTTTTCTAATAATGAATTGCATTATTTGGTGTATAAATAATATTCAATAAGTTACAAGAAAAAAAAAAGAACATGCATAAAAAAATCATAAACTTTCACTTAAAACAATTTGTTTTTGCAAGTGTGAAATTGCACTCGAGTTTTTTTTTTAATCATGAGTTAGGAGGTTAGAAAAGTGATAAAAATTAGTTTGGGCATCCGTGGAAGTGCTATTTATGGCATTTCTTGAAACTAATAAAAATCGGTTTGGGCTTCAATGGAAGTGGGCCATGAGTTGGATACGGACTCAGTAGTAACTCTCTTGGAGCTTCCGTCCATTTTGTGGTGTTTTATAAGCCCAATTAAAAACCAATCTCCATGGTGTAATTCATATCCAACTCACTCAACCTAAACCCTATTCTTAGTCTTATTTCATATAGCAACAGGACAGGACTGAGGGGACAAGCGGCTTATGGTTTAGGGTTTCCTTGGCACCAATTGATATTGTATTGCAGTGATTTCTTCTACTCAACTTCTTCATCACCAAACTTGGAAGGTAGTATCAGATTTTTTCGACAATCTCTCTCTTGAATTTTGATGTGATTTTTTTTTTTTTTTGTTTATTTTCCCTCCTTTTCTCTGTCTTGGCACTCCTTCAAAATTAAATTTCGAATTTGCTGGTTATAGAGATTTTTCTGCATTATTTTCAGCAATCCGTTCCGCTTGGTGCTAGCCGACCGTTCTTCCTACAAAGTACAAACCGATTAATACCAGGTTGAGCTGAATACACCCACCTGGTTGAACCCGACTGATCCGGTTTTTGTATAAAAAATTGTACTTTCAGCGGATAAATAAGGAATTCAACAACACTCCTCTCGTATCAAGTTGTAGCATTTTCCCACTGGGGCATGTGAATTGTTGTGTGAAGTTGAAATTAAAATTTATAATAACTATACTTTGCATTATACTTTCTTTCCCTAATTTTAGTTAAATGGTTTAAAATCATAGTTATCGAATGGAAAAATAAATAAATACAGTTTACATGATGTAAAGATTTCAAGAATCTTGCATTGTAATGTATTTATTCTTCAAATTTCAATTCAAAAAATATATTTTGACTAAAATTTTGATCCGACAATTACTCATTGGTTGAATTACTGATCGTCGATCACTGGGAGGGTTGGTTCTGAGTACTATGAGAATATGCATATTCTTGCTGAACCCTTGAATTGTTGCCTGAATTTATCTATATTTGCTCAAAATGTTATTTTATTTCTGAGTTGATAGAAAAATATGCTATTTTATTATGTATCTCGCGTTACACTTTGAATGAAGCTCATGCATCTCACTCTATGTTTTCTGCGATGTCTGTACACATACAATAACTATGGGTCTGGGTGCTTTCATGAGCTTTTGAGCTGATTATTGATTATTAATTTCAGAAGATGTGAAAAGGTGGACGATTGTAACTAGGCTTAATGTGTAACTCCATGGGATTTGTATATAGTTTCTGATGTATTGAAATCATTCTAATTATATTAGTTGGCATGTGCATTGATGATTGTGAACTCTTTCAAGTTACCATTTTACAAATAATATTTAGGAACATTTCATTGGGTTTTCTGTCATTTCAAAAGCTCGTGCGGTTTGTTTCTCTGCATTCTAATAGGGACTGTAGGTCCTCTTTTTATATCACATGCTATTCTACTTAATCATTTAAGTGAAGCTAGCATTTTTATGCAGGAATTCTTTGTACAGTAATGGCAGCTCCCAAAAATAAAACGAAAACAAAATCACAAAATCCCCATCCTAGAAAGAAACAAAAGAAAGTACCTTTAGTAAAAGAACCAGAAAGAGAAGACCTTCTTAGTGATTCTGATGGAATGGATGAAGTAAAAGAACACAAAGAATCTGATGAAGAAGAACAGGAATTCAATTCGGACTTGGATATGTCTTCGGATGGGGATGATCCTTTTGCTGATGATATTCTTAAAGGAAGCGATGATGAAGGTATTCTCTTTCCATTGGAGTTTTATTTGGAGGATTATCTCTACTCCTGAACTTATCACATTTGCTGGATCATTTGTTTAGAGGAGGCTTCAGATGTAGATTCAGATTCAGATTCTGATGCATCTGATATTGAGACAAAAGCTAGAGCAATTGATGAAGAAAAGGCTAGGGTAGAAGAAGAAGCAGAAGCAGAATTGCAGCTCAATATTAAAGAAGAGGCGGATGAGTTCCGACTGCCAACCGAGGAGGTTTAGTTAAATGATACTTATGCATTGCTTTTATGAGTTTTATTATTATTCATTGGCCGAAAACTTTATGCCAAGTTTAATTTGAACTGTTTCTACAAATACATAGGAGCTTAAAGAAGAAACACACAGACCTCCAGATCTTTCAAATCTCCAAAGAAGGATAAAAGAGAGTAAGTTCGGTTTCTATTAAATTTCTTAATCATGTTTTCGTTTTATATTGAAATTCTTTACTATCATCTCTCTTTTCTTTCACCAAGTCCTTTGAATTCGGTTGATCTGTTTCAGTTGCTCGAGTCCTCTCAAATTTTAAGTCTTTGAGGCAAGATGGAGCAACACGGAAGGATTATGTTGATCAACTTAAATTGGATTTAAGTTCATACTATGGATACAACGAGTTTCTAATTGAAGCTTTGGTTGAGGTTATTTGCCAATTTGTGAATAGTCAACTTGTTTTGTTTCATTTTCTGTCTTTTTGGTGCTGAAGTTGTATTTACACGTGGAATTTTGTGAGTTTTATTCAGATGTTTCCAATTGTTGAACTTATGGAACTCGTTGAAGCTTTTGAGAAGCCTCGTCCAGTATGTCTTAGAACAAACACTTTGAAGGTGAATTGGATTTTATTTCTTCTTTAATGCTTTGGTTTGTTACCCTTGCTGATGGTCCTTCATCAATCGCACCGTGTTGATAAGACTTTCCTTTCATTTGAATTCAGTCTCGCAGGAGGGACTTGGCTGGTGTGCTTTTGAACAGAGGAGTCAACCTTGATCCATTAAGCAAGTGGTCAAAGGTAAGAGTTACGATATGTTTATTCTATTCTTTATCTAGTGTACCATTCTGTTCTTTTTTCAAGGGACAATATTTTTGTGTTTTGTAGGTTGGCTTGGTTGTTTATGATTCACAAGTGCCAATTGGGGCCACTCCGGAGTATATGGCTGGGTATTATATGGTATCTTCTAATCCTAGAATTTACAATCCTAATTTTTAGTATTAAAGCAAAGCTGACTGTCTATTTGTTGGCAGCTTCAAAGTGCTAGCTCTTTTTTGCCTGTAATGGCCCTTGCCCCTCAGGAGAAAGAAAGAATTGTAGATGTGGCGTAAGTATATGTTAGTTATCTCAAGTTGCAATTTTCATCCATCTTTGCTTACTTCTGCTAACTTCTGTTTCTATATCTTTAACCCCTTTTAAGTTGTGTGGGCGCCCTTTTTTTCTTAATTTTTTTTATTGGAAGTTGAAGGGATTCATGTTATTATTTTTTCCGCCGTATCATTTTTTCTATAACCTCTTTTTCACACAATCTCGAATGATTTTCTTTTTTATATGTCCTTATCTGATCTGGTCTTATTTGGCTATACATATTTAATTATTCTGAGTAGCCTCTTATGGAATTGCAGCATAACGGATGAATTAAAATTTTTCTTTAGATTCAAACTTGATAGTTATAATCAGTTGAAATACATAATCCTTTGTCTTATATTATGTTGCTGAGGTTTTTATCTCATATAAATCTCTGTTAGTTTGAAATTTTATGTTCTCAAACATGCTTGTAAGATGATGGTTGATAAGAACATGGTGAAATGGTTATTTTGAGCATTTCACGTATTTATATTTGTATTTCATGTGAAATGTTTAAGATTTTCCCCATGTTGACACAATTTGCGCATTCGTAGGGCTGCTCCTGGTGGTAAAACGACTTATATTGCTGCGCTAATGAAAAACAGTGGTAAGTGGCTATCCCACTGCTAGCGATGTATGTCTTATGTATGGGAACAGGAGAAAAATTTAACGACTTCTTCGTCTTCGTTACATGAATGATTGATCAATGAAAGTGGGTTTTAAGTAGTTTTTTCTTTGCTAGCCATGTTATTTTGCATCTTCAGTGGACCCCCGTGTCTGTGACTACACCTATGATCTATCAGAGTTTCTTTTGGATGTTGTTTTCATTTATTTTTACCTGTTCAAAAAGTTAGTTTGTAATATTAATTCTACTGTTTGCTGGTGATCCTACTTCCCAGCCCCAGCCCCAGCCCCAAGAAAATAAATTCCACTGATCTAAGAATTGGAAAGTAGATCCACACGTGGTAGTATTAACGTGCAGCTCACTCTCTTTAATGGCTCAGCAGCCGCTGTTGATGAAAAAATGTTCAAACTGTTATGTGCCCATTTCTGATGCTGTTGTTCGATTCTTCAACTTTATACCCTTGAGTCTGGGGGTTTAGTTTTGCAGATCAATGGATAGTGTAACAAACTGTGGTGTAATACGGAATTCGTCTGGTAAATCAGCATGCTGTTTTTTCTTATTTTTATTTACAGCTGCCCTATTCTTAATTGCACTTAAGAGCATTTCTGACATTAATAAAAAGGAAGGCATTTGGGGTTGGGAGGTGAGGATTTCTTATTTTTGTTTTGTGTGTTGGGGTAAGAAAGGAGGTGGGGTGGAAATATGTAATTTTTATGCGCAGAGCATGACATAGATTTAGCCTCTTTTTGGGAAGAATTTATAGATGGTTTAATATATAAATAGATAGAAATGAGTGGTGGATAGTACTTGTGAGTCCATTGGAATAAGTGGTTGAAAATGAAGTTTGACCATTTATAAATTTTGTCGATTGGAGGCTTACTCGTAGAATTTTTGAAGTTGGCTATTGATATATCTTTGCACTACATATTCAAACTTTTCCTTTTTTTTTTTTCCTTTAATTGCGAAGCCTATTTGACTCAAAATTATATGCCTTCTCTTAGTATTATATATGCTAAAAGCACAATGACTGCAAATTTATGTTATAAATTGTACGTGCAGTGTAGTCAACTTGATATGTTTACATGGTTTCTCCTGAAAAAGGTATCATTTATGCAAATGAGATGAAGGAATCAAGGCTCAAATCCCTTACTGCAAATTTACATCGCATGGGGGTAACAAACACCATTGTTTGCAACTATGACGGAAGGGAGGTTAGGATCTTCCCTCATTGTTCCTGAAACTTCTTCAAAAGATTTTGGAACTTTTGTTACCACTGGTTGTAGTTTTCTTCTTCTAACCCCCCTACCCCAACCCTCCCACACACACAAAAAAGAAAGAAAAACCAAAAAGCAGAAAGGAAAAAATGTCCTTCCAGGAAAGTATATCTTGCAACTGTGTTTTACAGGACAACCAACATATCCTTGTACTATAATGCTGGTGTGATGCAAATTTTCTTTTGTTTAAATAAGATAATCTCTTTCCACATCTTTATTTCGTTGTGACAACTATCCCCGAAGTGTTGTTTAAATGGCTTTGAGCACCAGGAAGAAACAGAAGAAAATAATAACATTGCTTAGCTTTCCTAATTCCTCACCTTTCTAATCAGGCTTTCATATACTTTTAATATTTCTTTCTTTCTTTTATGATTGTATTGTCCATAATTCTGGTGGATCTAACATCTCTTTTTCTTTTATAATTTAACATTAGCTGCCGAAAGTTGTAGGCAACAACACTGTTGATAGGGTTCTACTGGATGCTCCTTGCAGTGGCACTGGGGTATGCAATCAAGCTTAATTTTGAATTTCCATGAAAGATTCTTTTCGCACTCACTGCATAAATTTTTTTGATTGGGTTATTCTCATTTTAGGTCATATCTAAGGATGAGTCTGTGAAAACCTCAAAAAGTGCTTTAGATGTACAAAATTGTGCTCATCTGCAGAAGGTACGGTTTCTTACGTCCAGAAAGTTACGTTTTACCACAATTTTCAGAAGAATATCGTTTTTTTAATATTCATGGCCTATGCTTGACCACAAATCGGGGAACCTTCAAGAGTAATTAGGAAATATTTACATAATGCCAGCAGTTTCTAAATACAAATGCTGCGGTTCCACTATATAGTTTTATAATAGAAAATCGTTTCCTAACTTGTAATCTTTAATCTCTACCAATGTATGCTTTTGGAAGCTCATTTGTTTTAAATACGTTTGCAGCAATTAATACTTGCAGCAATAGACATGGTGGATGCCAATTCAAAATCAGGGGGATACATTGTTTACTCCACATGCTCCATAATGGTTGCTGAGGTTTGTTAAGTTGTTTCCTTCTCTTAAGTCCTTGAATGTCTTCTATTTCTTCTTTCTGAAGGCTGGAATTTGCAGAACGAGGCTGTTATAGACTATGCACTCAAGAAGAGGGATGTAAAACTTGTGCCTTGTGGACTTGATTTTGGGCGTCCAGGGTATTACCTAGCTAGAACTCACTTGTCAAATCATTGTTGCAATTGCATGATTAGTCTCACAACATTTCTTTTGTATTATAGATTTGTTCGCTTCAGGGAAAATCGTTTTCATACTTCATTAGAAAAGACAAAACGATTCTACCCCCATGTTCACAACATGGATGGATTTTTTGTGGCAAAGGTACGTCTTAATATGGGGAATGAATTGAGATGATTTAATTTTGTGTAAATTGCTTTATTACGCACTTCAGGCTGAGCTTGTGTTAATTACTATGCCATTTTTGGGCAAGTTGTTTTATTAAGTGTCAAATATCTATACTACATGATACAACAAATAATAGACACTGTCTAGTTGAGTTGTCGATAATCCAACTTTCTAAACATTAACTTCAGATCTTTACTAGAGTTAGGTTGTAATTGCCTCAATATGTACAGGATCAGCATATTTTTAAACCTATTTTGTTGTACCTCCTCCTGAATGGTCACTGAGTATGTTGAGGCATACCTCCGGATATCTATGCATTACACAAAATTTTGACCTGTCATCCCCACTTCTCTTTTCTGCTGATTTACGTACTTATAATATTAATCTATAAATACTTTAAATACTACATACCCCAATTGACCCGTGTAGCTAAGAGCTTTGCTTTCGTTTCCTGTACTTTCATTTATATATATATTTTTTTGGTTAAAAGTTTGGTTTAGTTAGGATTGCTGGATTGAATTATGATCATAAAAAAATATAAGTACTGCAATAACCAGTAGAATATCTAGATGTTGCCCAGGCAATTGTTTGCACTTACGCCACTACCGCACAATATCTGCAATCTTTTTAAATTTATAATCCATTTTTTTTTGGCAGTTAAAGAAAATGAGCAATTCCAAACCAACACCAATTCCCTCTGAACCTTCAGAAGTGGTGGAGCAAGGACCTGATTTGATGGAGAGCAATGGCCAAAACAATGGTGAAGGAGATATACACCAACACACGAAGAAAAAGGAGGTTGCCAAAGAGCATAGGAGGTTGAGCATCAGTTCTACCAAGGGCGGGAAAGGAGAAAATCCACAAGCCACAGAAAAGAAGATGAAAAGGAAACGCCCTTCTAGAGAGGAGATTGCAAGAATCAGGTACTTCATCAGCTCAGCTGGAAGTTAATATGATGGCTAAGGTTCTGTTGTTGAATAAGATTAACTATGCAGAATTATGTAGCCTTTCTCATACCCTTTTTTCTTTTCTTGGGAAAATAATGTTCAGAGAGGAAAAGAGACAACTTTTAAGGTTAGCGAAGAGGGAAGGTAAGAGGAATGGTGGAACTGTGGACTGACCAATTTGCAGCTCATAACGGAGTGCATGCTTAGTTGGAATCCACAAAACAGTAAGTCATCCAGGGGATGAATTTTATTTTTTTGACTAATTTATGCTATAAACAGCTCCTGGACAACACTCGGTGTATGTATTAATTAATACAGTAAGAGCAAACAATCAAATTATTGTCATAGACCGAGAGCCTTTTTCCTGAAAATTATCAATTTTGGTGCTCGAGGAATTAAAATTTTGTTCACTGTGCTTGTTATTGCTATAAGAATCTTGATTTGTTTTCATTTTTCCCATATATTTTCCTCTTTCGTTTCCATTCGCACTCATGCAAGGTAGTGTTTTGTCAGAAAATTTACACAGGATCACTTTTTCTACCCCTTCATATTTCAGCAACTGGTTCTAGTCTCTGATTATATAATATAATAATATGTTGCATGAGATGATTTTATTCCTATTTTGAAGGAAGGATATGTTCAGTAGCTGACACTACACAAGTAAAATAAAAGTAAGTTTTAATATTAAAAAAAAAAAGATTACTTTTTACTCTCTTTATCTAAAGCTTAGCCAAGCATGAAAAACTTATCATATAGAAGACGTTAATTAATTGAATGTTAAAAATAAGAATGTGAAAAAAAAAAAAAAATTAAGAATAAATCCATTTAAAAAAATGAAACAAGTAAAGAAATAAAAAAAAAAAAAAAAAATT
Organism: Fraxinus floribunda; assembly: GCA_903798395.1. NCBI lineage: Eukaryota > Viridiplantae > Streptophyta > Magnoliopsida > Lamiales > Oleaceae > Fraxinus > Fraxinus floribunda. The sequence goes on from CAIGRS010241287.1 coordinate 13,876, forward strand.
AAGAATACAAGCAAAATTTGAGAATATTTATAACATTTCAAACGTGATGCATGTAATTGAACATATTGAGCAGCGACTATTTTGTTAGCTCGAAAGAGGTTTGATTTTTCCTTTGTTGGAAAGTATATTGAAAATGAGATAATGTCTATTTTTGCTATGGGCGGCATGGCCAGAGAAATATTGAACTCGCTCTCTTGCCACGCCTTTCGGTTGAGTCCAACTCAATCATTCTTTTTGATTGGAGGATCATTTGATCTTCACTCTCTTGTTAGAAGCACAGAACTAGCTTCCGATTGATCTGTTTCAGAAGAAACTCTAGGACCCCTCGTCGAAGTCCGTCCACCCGGCTTAACTTTGATGACAATTTCATTTTCAAAACCCTTTCTCACGAACGCGCGCGCACAGCAATACAATTTTGGGGTTCCTCTGTGAACAATTTCAATTCAATAGTACTTTTCCAATATCAGCGTTATAGCGCGTGTGCCACCACTGACAATGGCCATACGCTGTCAATCTCCGTCGCAGTTGAAGTTCCTCCACATCTCCACCACGCCTCCACCATTACATTCTTCCTCAAATCACACCTCCAATCGTCCCTCAAATTCAACCTCTCAGTCTCAGCAGTTCATAAATCTGTGGCCGTCACAGCCGAACCCGAACCCGTTTTCACCTGCGTAAAGTCTTTCGCCCCGGCTACAGTTGCCAATCTCGGACCGAGTTTCGACTTTCTGGGCTGCGCCGTTGATGGAATCGGAGATTTTGTTACTCTTCGGGTAGACCCGAGTGTTCACCCTGGTGAGGTATCCATTTCTGATATATCTGGTGCCGGTTCCAAGCTTAGCAAGAACCCTCTTTGGAACTGTGCGGGTATTGCAGTTATGAAGATGCTTAATGTTCGATCTATTGGGCTTTCGCTTTCCCTTGAGAAAGGCCTTCCCCTGGGCAGTGGCCTCGGCTCCAGCGCTGCCAGTGCTGTAAATGAATTGTTTGGTGGGAAGTTATCTGTGTCCCAGCCGGGCTTGAATCAGAGTCAAAGGTATCCTGTTATCACGCGGACAATGTGGCTCCGTCCATCATGGGTGGATTTGTTTTAATTAGAAGCTATGATCCTCTAGAGCTGATGCAGTTGAAGTTTCCCCATGAAAAGGACTTGTTTTTCGAGCTGGTAAATCCGAAATTTGAAGCTCCCACAAAGAAAATGAGAGCTGCATTGCCACCGGAGATTACAATGTCCCACCATGTGTGGAATTGCAGTCAGGCAAGGGCATTGGTTGCATCGGTGTTGCAAGGAGAGGGCTTAGGATAGGCACTGTCATCGGACAAAATAGTGGAGCCAAGGAGGGCGCCATTGATTCCAGAAATGGAGGCTGTGAAGAGGGCTGCAATTGAGGCTGGTGCATTTGGATGCACAGTTAGTGGGGCAGGGGCCCACTGCAGTGGCTGTGACAGATGATGAGGAGACTGGCCGAATAATTGGGGAAAGGATGGTGGAGGCTTTTATGGAAGGAGGGAATCTGAAGGCGTTGGCTATGGTCAAGCAGCTCGATAGAGTTGGTGCTAGGCTTGTTAATTTTTTTTTTTTTTTCTTTGCCTTTGTCTTGTTTGGTTTTGGAGCTTTTCTCCTCGACCTCAAAATAAACATCAATTGGCTTTTGCCCATAATGGAAGTTGTTGGAATTTGTCGATGAATTGCCAGTGATATTGTCTTCCTTCATCGTCTGAGTTTCTTAGTGACGCATTGATTTGCTTAATCCCCCCACCCATACAAACAGGTCATTCTGGACAATTTGATTAAACAGTTCCTGCTAAAGGTTTTACATTTGCACATGACATCTGGATGTTCTTGTGAAATCACCTATATGCGTTTTTGCATTAACTTCCAACCACCAAAATCTGACTATAGTTTGGATGCTTTCAGTGTCTAACATTTTAAACTTAAAAGGACGAAATACTGTGGAAACAGAAATAGTATGAAAACTTATTCACTGGAAAGAAAAACAAGGATCTTTTCTTTTTGATTTCAGGTTGCTCCCTGTCTCTCTCTCAGGTGATTTCTTGCCTTTGGAAATGGTCTAATGAGCTGCTAGGTGGGTTTGGTATCACTTTTGGTGGGGATTTTACAGAAGATATGCGTCTTTGTTCAAAATCTGTGTTCTTTTCATGGACCTCAATCCTTTTTCACTTGTTTATATCTTCTGTTTTGTGCTTATCATTTGCTATGTGGTAGTTCTTGACTGTAGCTTCTTCCGGTGTAAAGACTGCCTTTTGAAGTGTACAAAAGTAATATCCTCTGTTAATTTTATTGATCGGCATCTGCATCTAATTATGGTTCAGCTTTATGGTTAATGGGATTTGCTTGTGCCACAGAAGAAAAGGGATAATTTTTTGTGATTTAGCTTATTTAAGATCTTCTATTAACCAATTTATGGTGTTCTGTTGGGATAATGTACAATCAGTAGTTGGGGGACTATGTTTCTTTTAACCCATTTGCTTAACCTTCTGTTTCTTTTCCCTTTTTCTTTCAACGTTGTTTTGAACTAAGGGTCCGTTTATTGCAAAGGTGGAAAATGGGTAGAAAGAAAATGTTTATTGGGAATTGAATTGCCTGGAAATTATTTTACTGGGAATTGTAATTAATTGTGTTTTATTGACATTATTTTTCACCTGAAAAATCTTGAAAGTTTGGTGTCCGTTTGATTTCATTTTTTATGAAAATTGTCCATTAGAGTGATATTTTCTTCTACCATTGGGTCTAGAATTTGTTCCAATTGCCAAAATAAAATAAAATGAAATGAAATTATCATACCGAATACCATTTGTTTGGCTTTGTTTTATATGGAATTTTTTTTTTACCATTGTGTTTAGACTTTTTTCCAATTGCCCAAAAAAAAAAAAGCTGTAAAATCTTTTACCACAAAAATCAACTCCACAATTCCTAGGAAAAAGGGCGCGTGAAGCTCATCCATGGAAAAAAATTTCCATGGACAGCAAAAAAGTTTTCCATTTTCCATGGAATACCAAAGCCATCAAACAGGCCCTACAAATATATAATGCACTCATTTGTCTATGATAATACTGTTTTGTAATTTATCTGCTTTATCTTGGTAGACATTTCCTAGCTGTAGATGGAATTGGATGTGATAATGTTTAATTTTGGTATTGAAAGGGGAACACATTAAATTTGGCGTGGGGTGAGAGATTGGTAGAGTTTGATTAGCTTAGGAAGTCTGTATTCATTCCAATGGCCTCAGAATCAGGTGATGAGAATTTCTTCTAAAAGCCTTTCATAACCAATGGACAGCAAGTACGGAAATCCTTCAATGGCTTCACATTTGCCAATTCCCAAGCTAAGTAAATTGGAGCCTGCTACAAAAGAATTACTTAGAATGAATTATCTGAATAGCTCAATCAGTTCTTTTGCAGGTAAATTAGACACGAGTTTACTTATGGACGATTCAATCATCTATAGAGAGACTCAATACTGGTGAGCTGGAAAAGAAAAAACCAACTTTGCTAGCTAATGGAGCAAGCAGTTGCAAAAACTAATGGAAGCGTCAAGATTAGTCATCGAGTTGAATTTGTAAAGTGGCGAGAGCCGTTTATGTAAGGGTAGCACAAGTAGCCATACAAGTGATGAAAGTACTTTTATCGGCCTGAGTTACATGATTAACAAGTTCCATTAAGCAAATGAATTAAGATGGAAAGCCATTCTGCACAAACGATGAGTAAGCGGATTTTAGGCATGTTCAGAAAATATCCCCAATAGGGGGCGGCCATGTGTCAATTATGTAAAAGATTAGGTAAGATTTTAGGTACGTGTAGCATCTCACTTCTTTCTTTTATTGTGAACATCATGTTACTACACGTAATCCAAGTAATTGTTTGCTGTCCTGCCATGATTATTTGGCTAGAGACAGATTTATCCCTATATTTTGAGTATGGTTTCACCAATATTTCCTCTCTCATTTTTGTCCTCGCATTGTTACTTCAACATGCCTGGGATTCAGTATACGTCTATGTTATGACTCATAATAAGGAGCTGCCACGTGAAAAAAACTTTCTAACTTTATTATTAAAAGCCCACGCATAACATAAGTAATTACACATGGATTTGGGGGACTATTGTTATGACTGATAATAAGGAGCTGCCACGTGGCATCTTAGCCAAGCTGTGGGACCAAATCTAACCAAACCAGGAGGCTCAGTGCTATTTCGAGGCCTATTATTCGAGGTCATTGTCGTAGCCGAGGCCCTTGCCACTTCCGAGGCACCATGGATCCGAGGCTCCTTTGCTGGTGACGGCCCACGTGCACAGATTTGTTAATAATGAGGATCTTGTTACGAATGATTGATGTGACATTTGAGAAAAGTATGTAAGTGTTTTGTCTTGTCAAATGTAAGAGCATTTAATGCTTTGAGTAGATAGGAAAGTCAATATGATGGCTATGAATTGATGGGTCGGTCGAGGAGATGAGGCCACGTGTAAATTGATCCAAAGGTCACCATTTCATTTGTACTATTATAAGTACTACATCCATGTAATATGTAAAGGCTAATAAAACTTTAAATACTTGAAGATATATTATTCTCTCTTCTATTATCATATTCCAACTACGAATCTTGTTCTTTATCGATTGATTTCTTATACAATCGCGTTCCGTTTATCTCGTCGGAGCCCGTAACGTCTCGTGTCGTTGAGCTCCTCTCACGTTCAATATATGGAGATATCCTGATCGTCGATCGACACTAATATGTTGGTTTTGGCTTGCGTATGCACGAGTGGACTCGACATCTATTGGCAACAATTTTTGGGGTCAACACTCTATATCCTCAAGCCAGAAAACGTTTCCATCTGACTTTGACGTTTCACTTCACTGTGTTGTTAGCCCAACACTCGAATCCTCAGGCCTCGAGACCGAACCCTGCAGGGAAGACCTTATAATGTGTCAAACCTGCTTGCATTGTACCCTTTTGTATCCATCCATTGTGCTCCATGACTTTTTGAATGATTTCAGGAAAGACAGGAAATCCAAAAATGAAACTGGCAACCAATTTGGCACCTGAAATCATCGAAGGCAAAGGCTGAAGAGCATTGGATTGCCTTGTACTGGTTGACTTTTGAAATGCTGTTATGTAAATTCTTTGATCTTTTGTTGATGGGATGATCAACCATATTGGCACTTTGGCCAAGAGGGAACATATCACAGAAAGGGCGTATAAAAAGAATTTCAGACAGATTTTGTTGGCAGAGAAACCATATTAATTGTTTTTCCGTACCGTAAGTTCCTTCTTTTGACTCTCACACAGACGAGTTATTTTAAAATAAGTAATTTCTAATTAAAAGTAACAAAAAAATAATAATCCATTAGGTTAACAGAAGCTGCATATGCATCAACATATGTTATTACAAACTAACATTCTTGATACCAGATTGAGTGAAATAGAGATTGAAATAGTAACTTAATTGTTTCGGTCCACTATGTCCCAATCAGTGCTTTGTATAATAGTAAATAAAACATCTTTCTAATTTCAAATTTTGATCAATCATCATAATAGAAAGTAAAGTTAATATTTCACTTCCACCATCAACAAACAGGATAAAAGAAGGTAAAGTAGGAGGATTATTTACTGGATATCTATGCTCCAACTTGAGGGGGAGTGTTAGAAACTAGATTATTTCCTAGAATGGTAAGGTAGTAAAGCAAATCAATTTAGCCCTAATTCTTATCCTAATATAGTATAAGGTAATTGTATATATACACAAGTTCTCTTTGAATAATATAAGTGAAACAAACCTTTCTCTTCCTCTCGGTACTCTCTTACATGGTATCAGAGCGATTTGGCTGTACCTAGCTTCTCCCTCCTAGCGCAGCTTCCTCTTCCGGCGCCACCTGTACCGGAGAACTCGCCTTCGCCGATTCAAGCCTCGTNCTCTTCCTCTCGGTACTCTCTTACATGGTATCAGAGCGATTTGGCTGTACCTAGCTTCTCCCTCCTAGCGCAGCTTCCTCTTCCGGCGCCACCTGTACCGGAGAACTCGCCTTCGCCGATTCAAGCCTCGTCGGTGTCCAGGGTTTGCTGTTGAGCGCGTTTCAGTCGCGCATCTAGGGGTTCAGTCTTCAGCGCCGTCCGGTTTCCGTCCAGCCCGGCTTCGTTCTCCGGCGCCGCCGTCATCGGAGCAGTCGCCCAGCGCCGTCCGGCCCTTGTTTGCCTCCAGATTTGAGTTTCAGCAGTTCAGGTGGGTGGTTTGAGTTCTTGCTCCTAGCTTTAGGTGCGTTCAGTTCAAGGGTTATTCTGGGAGTTGTTCGTTGTTGGGTTGCTGTCCATTTCTGAGGGAGTTTCAGCTTGGTTATCATCTTGGTTTTTTCCAACTCGGCTTCTTCAGTCCGGTTTTGTCTGCTCATTTTCGGTCAGAGGGTCTGACTGGCTATTGGTTGGTGGTTTGGATACATATTGCAGCTGTGGTGTTTTAATTGAAGGTGTCTACTTCAATTTAGTGGAAGTTTTAGTCCTTGCTCATTTTCAGGTTCGGGTTCTTCAAATTTTAGTTGGATTTTACTTTATTACTTGTTTGATATTTGATAAATGGAGGATAAGACTTTTGTGTCTGATGTGATTCCGATGATGTCAAAAATCACGGAACATAAACTGAATAGATCTA